>MJUU01051030.1:0-14279 GCA_002080025.1 Modiolus philippinarum | reverse complement strand
GCACGCAATTTTAAGTTATCATACGAAATAGAGCTAATTCTCAAAATATGCACTTTTTCATAAAAAAAGAACTAAGTTTTTTCCTAAAAATCAGTTTCCAATTTTCCTAAAAAACGAAAGGGAGCTTCCTTTGGTCAAGTTCAACCTTGAGTATCAAAACCATTAAAATCCCTGAAGGCAATCTTAAGTTATCGTACGACATAAGGCTAATTCTCAAAATATGCACTTTTTCATATAAAAACAAAGTTTTTTCCCAAAAATCATTTTCCAACTTTTTTCAAAAATGAAAGGGAGCTTCCTTTGGTCAAGTTCAACCTTGAGTATCAAAATCATTAAAATTCCTGAAGGCAATCTTAGGTTATCATACGACATACAGCTAATTTTCAAAATATGCACTTTTTCATATAAAAACTAAGTTTTTTCTCAAAAATCATTTTCTGATTTTCCTCAAAAACGTAAGGGAGCTTCCTTTTGTCATGCTCAACTTTGAGTACAAAAATCATAAAAATCTGTGCAGGCAATCTTGAGTTATCGTACGACATAGAAAACGCTGAGGGACGGACGGACAGACTGATTACTATAGGGCGCCGCCATTTCATGGCGGGGCCCTTAAAATCCCGTCAATATCCGATGAAAAATAAAAATGTTAGGTAATCTGCAAATTAACAATTTTGCCCCATTTGGCCCCCTCAAAGCTAGGTAAGCAAACAAGTTACCAAAAATCTAATAGCAGGGTGCTGTGTTTATTTTTTCATTAGCAATCCATTGAAAAAAAAACTGGATCAAAATCGGACAAAAAATGACAAATTTTTTTTTTTTGGAATCGCCCCTTTTGGGCCCATTTATCTCGGGAACGGTACATGCTACATGAAATCTATTAGCATCCTTCTGATTGGAAATTTCCTCACGAGCACACTGAAAGAAACCCCATCAAAATCTGATTAATAATAAAGATTCTACAGACAAATATGTGAAAACACCCAATTTAACACTTTTAGGCCCATTTTTTAAAAACGGGTGGGGTCACAATGACCAAAACTACTGCAAGCCTTCCTTTTGTACCAAAGAACATTATGTTAAAATTTCATAAGGATTGATCTACTGGGACAAAAGTTATTGACAAAAAACAAAAGTGTCTACAGACGACGACGACAATGACAACGACGATGACGACAAAGAAAGCACCATACCAATATACGACCACAAAAATTTTTGCAGTCGTATAAAAAGACAAATTGAAGGTATTCAATTTTTGGTACCCTTTTTTTTCTAAAATTCTGTAAATGCTACATTAAATCCACTAGTACTCATAAATAGTGAATATTCAACATTTAATAATGTTATAATATCCAGTTAGACTGCTTTTGAAAAATGGATAGGGCAGAAACACTAAAACTTCAATGCAGTCTTTGTGTTGTTTCAACAAACATTATGATAAAACTAGACGGACATGGGACAGATGGCAGCCATCTCTGTGGGCCCCGCTGTAATATAAGTGCAAATTTAAATGTGTGTGGACACAATACAGGTTTGGACACAGTTCATGTGTGGACACTACACAAGTTTGGACACCATCATATCTTCAAGATATCAACAGAATATAAGCAATAATCTGACCTTTAAAGACAAAGGTCAAGGTCAAAGGTCACCAATCATGGTTTATGACAGATCGCCTTGAAGTCATCTATCTACATGCAAAATATCAAAAGCCTATCTCATAAGACAAACTAGAGAATGTGTCTATAAGACACGGATGCCCCGCCGACAAATTTTTCATAAGAGATAGCCCAAGTCAATCGGGCATAAAAATTTAAAGTCATTCAAGCAGAAAATAAACCAAAAGTCACTTAAGCAAAAAAAAGTAGGTCAAATTGGCCTTGATTTGTATAGTACTCATTAAGTTAATTTATTTTGATGCAACAACATTGGGATAGCATGTTAAGTCGATGAGAAACAGACTTAAATGCAAAATTTAACAAAAGTCACTCCAGCATAAAATATAGGTCAAAGCAACCTAATTATCAATGATTTGGGTAGTACTCATCAAGGCCATCAATTTAATGAAACATCATTCTGGTATAATGAGTAGTTGTTGAGAAATGGACTTTAACGCAAAATTTAACAAAAGTCACTCAAGCGTAAAATATAGGTCAAAGCCACCTAACTGCCAATGTTTTGGGTAGTACTCATCAAGGCAATTAATTTGATGAAACATCATATTGTTATAATGCCTAGTTGTTGAGAAATGTACTTTAATGCAAAATTTAACCAAAGTCACTCAAGCGTAAAATATAGGTCAAAGCCACTTAATTGTCAATGTTTTGGGTAGTACTCACCAAGGCAATTAATTTGATGAAACATCATGTTGTTATAATGCGTAGTTGTTGAGAAATGGACTTTAATGCAAAATTTAACCAAAGTCACTCAAGCGTAAAATATAGGTCAAAGCCACCTAACTGTCAATGTTTTGGGTAGTACTCATCAAGGCAATTAATTTGATGAAACATCATATTGTTATAATGCGTTATTGTTAAGAAATGGAATTTAACGCAAAATTAAACCAAAGTCACTCAAGCGTAAAATGTAGGTCATGGATCCCTAATTGTTGGTGAATCTGTTAGTACTAATCAAGGTGCATGTACTGATGTTATATCATCAAAATACCACAAGATGTTGCCAATATATGGACCTAAGCGCAAAACTTAACATCGGGACGTACGGACGTACGGACAAGGGTAAATCTATATGCCCCTTCCACTTCGTGGCGGGGCATAAAAAGATATAGCCAAGACACAACTTGTCAGTACGAAAGCAAAAATCTGCCCTTGACGACAAAGGTCAAGGTCAAAGGTCACCAATCATTGTTCTTGACCATCGTCTTGGAGTGATCTATCTACATGCAAAATATCAAAAGCCTATCTCAAAAGACAAAAAAGTTATAGCCCGGACACGACTTGTCATTATTAAAGCAAAAATCTGACCTTGACGACAAAGGTCAAGGTCAAAGATCACCAATCATTGTTCATGACACATCATCTTGAAGTGATCTATCTACATGCAAAATATCAAAAGCCTATCTCAAAAGATTAAAAAGTTATAGCCCGGACATGACTTTGTTACGGACAAACGGACGGACAGAGCGATTACTATAGGGCGTCCGCCACTATGTGGCGGGGCCCTAATTACTCAAGGCAACATCAAATAATTAATACATTCTCATCACCTCGGTGGGCTATTAGTCCCGGAGGGTATTCACCAACCCAGTAGTCAGTACTTTGGTGCTGACCCGAAAACCAATTTATTTTGAAACTTGCAATATCAAAATTTTACAAAATTTTGTTTAAACTAAGGAGTATCTCCCTCATGCAAAGCTGTGTCCTTAGCTGAATTTTGGCCTTTCTATTTAGATTCTATTGGTTATTTGTTCTCTATCAGTTTTTACACTTATTTTAATTTATGGACTTCCAAATGTTTTGATATAATCTTTGCAGAAGAGACATAAGTTGTCGAAATGCGCATATTTAGGATCTTAATTAACGGTAACCTCGGTATTGTGTTATTCCTCACCTGCCCCATTTTTTCTAAGCTTAATTTTTTTTTATTTTTAATTATTCAGTAATTTTCTTTAAATTCCTATCAATTTTAGTAAAAATCAGTAAACAGATAGACAGAGATGCCAACCCCATCTAAAGAAAAATAAAAGTATTCACCGTGCAAAGTGGGGCCCTCTCATAATAGCGGTTAATGGGCAGCTCAAGGCTCCCAGAAGCTCTGGGGATTCAGAAACTTTTAGGCTTTGGTATCCAGTCATGCTTTCAGTCAAGATCGGCCATTTTTATCAATCTGATATCAAACAAACGCTTCTTCAAACAGGATTTTCAAGCGTGGAAGTGATCAATATTATAAAAATCCACCAATTTGGGTCCCGGTTATGAGAAAATCTGGATTGGAAAAAAATCGGAGTTTTTCATGACAAGATCGGAGAGTGGATTTTTGACATAAAAATTGGGGAAACTCTGTCATAATTGGAGGGGTTGGCACCTCTGGATAGAGCCTAATGATAAATTAACAAGAACTCAAGTTAAGGTGCACCAATAGCCCCATACCTTAATACAACCACAAAATATTGCATTTATATAGAAAAGTGCATTTTTTGCTTACCACCAATCACATTCAGATAAGTCCTTGAACTTTGACCTGTACCAACTGCATTGGTGCCTTTACAAATATAATACCCCTTGTCAGCTTGACCAACACTTAGTATTGTCAGAGAAGGTGTGGTAACAGTTGCTCCTGAATATTTCTGTGTATTGGTGACATCAATACTGGATACAACATTATTATTATTGTCTATCTTGTCCCATGAAACAGATGTTGGTGGCGGTTTTCCAGTAACACTGCATCCAAGGATAATACTCTGTCCCACATTTGCAGTGTAAATACTGGATAATACTGTCACATCTGGAAGATCTAAAATAGATTAATTTAGTGTTAGCATATTTTAGGTATAAATTCTATATGGCAACAGGTTGCATAAGACAAGTTGCTACTTCATATTTGCATGACCAAATTACATTTGAGGACTTTTAAGAGTTATTGTCCAAATGCCAAATATTGAAGAAATGTTGAACTGATTTTCTTACCCATCTAACACTCATCCTTATGACAAATTTGTAACTCTCTAAGCTGTTGTCTACCAAATATTGTTGACATTTTCAATATACTTCAAGCACTTTGACGTTAACCTTGACTTGATTCAGTTTTAATAAAATCAATACATGGGTTTCCATTCATACCTGTAATAAGGTCGGCATGCAAATGCAGGAAATATATCTATATGGATTGCCCTTCAGGGGGAGATCTCCCTACCTGGGGCTTTCAAAAGTTGACAGGTATTTCTCACATTTCTATACATTTGGGATGCATAAAGTCTGTGTGAGATTCATGATTCTCACATCACATGAACTCCTCTGACAAAATGATGCAAATTACGTCACATCACAATGCAAAATGTCAGAAAACCACACAACCTCACAGGAATGAAATGGCAACTTCGAACCTGTGTGGTACAAAACCAAAACACAACTGATCTTTTCAAATATTTTAATTTATTTTGCAGTAGGTGGCCTAGTTTTAGAAAGCACATTTTTGTTTCATGGTGGCCATGTTTGTTAGTTTTAATATTCCGCCAAGAAATGTGAGAAAAATTATTAGCCATGGTAAAAAATGTGAAACAGGACAATTCCACCCTCAGGTTCACATTTCTTATCATCAGAAACTCGGCAAGCCTTGATTCTGACTAGAAAATGTGAACCCGTGGGTGGAAATGTCCAATATCACATTTTAGAACATGACTGATAATATTATAGTCACATGTACATGCATGTCCATTTATAATCGAAAAAATATCAAAGTCTTATTTGATTGGAAGTAAAGCACCTGTTAATATTTTTCCCATGGCATGTAATTGTTGTAACTTACTCCGACATATTACAAGTAATGTTGTGAATGTAAATTTAGTCAATCTTTCATTTTTATCATCTAATTATGTACTTACTTTGAATAACGCCTAAATATGTCAACTGACTATTTCCAGTACCAATACTATTTGTAGCATAGCAAGTATAGAATCCTGTATCACTTCCGTCAGTGTTGGTAACTGTTAAGGATGGTTCCGTGACAGATGACCCAGTATATTTGTTGCCAATTATGACAGTAGAGGATTGACCATTAACAGTCTTCTCCCAGTAGACATTAGTATGTGATGGGTTTCCCGTAACCGTACATACCAAGGTGACAGAATCACCGTAATTAACTGAATATGATGTCTGAACTACTCGAACTAATGGAATGCCTGTAAATATTATATGAAATACCCAATGAATTCATAATTTTAACTTTTATAAAGATATAAAAAAATTTATAAATCAATCTATAGCACTGTTGACACAAGGTCATTGCAAGTCGAAGGGTATTGAGTTAAACATGTCTATTCAAATGGTACACCAAACCTTAAGTAAAAAATTTTAATTTTGGAGGAGCCCAATTTATGGATCCTGATTTTACTGTTTAGACATTTTAGTCCATTTCCACATTAATTTTTGTTTGCAATCATGCATGATAATGACAAGTGAAGCATACAAATTGATAAGGATGTCAATCATGTGAAATTTACATACTTCCTATAACCTCCAGTACAACATCAGAACTCTGACCAGTACCAACACTATTTGTAGCATAACAAGTGTAGGATCCTTTATCCTCCTCGGCAGCATTGTTGATAGTTAGAGATGGTGTACTGACAGTAGATCCTGTGTATTTTGGCCTATTTACCAAGATTCGTGTAGATACGCTGTTAACTGTTTTCTTCCAATACACATCTGTGTACTGTGGTGTTGACGAAACTGTACATTTCAGTGTTACACTGCTTCCCATGTTTATTCTGTACTTACTGCTTTCCACCGTTATAACTGGTATATCTGTATAAAGAAATGAGGTTTTCATAGTTTATATAAATACATGTATATTCCCTAAGTGAAGCATGCACCACAAACAATGGGAGGTATTAATTGCCAATATCAAGACGCTGGCCCAGAAAATCCAAAGCAAGTGGAACAGTTTATTTCTTCTATCAAGAAATATTTTCAAAGATCATAAATAATCAAATGCACTAATAGCAGAAACAAGAGTAGACCCTAAAAGATGTCTCACCCGTCCCTGCTTGACATCTGAATTGATGTTTTAAACAATAATTAAACATGCTCACTAAACTGTGAAAAGCCATATAGCAAGTCATTATTTACTACCCAGGCCAACCCATAAACAAAATATCGTTGATCTACCACAAATATATACTGAGAAACTTAACGTGTTCATTAGACCATGAAATTGAGGTCAAGGACAAAAGTCATATGCCAGACTGACATGTACTACCCAAGACCAACCTAAATATCAAATATTATCGACCTACCACTTATAGTTATTAAGAAATGGACTTAATCAGAAAAACTTAACGTGGTCACTAGACCGTAAAATTGAGGTCAAGGACAAAAGTCATATGCCAGAATGACATGTACTACCCAAGACCAACCTCTATATTAAATATCATTGATCTACCATTTACAGTTATTGAGATATGGATCTAATCACAAAAACTTAACATGCTCAATAGACCATGAAATTGAGGTCAAGGACAAAAGCCATATGACAGACTGCCATGTACTACCTAATACCAATCTACATACCATATATCATTAACCTACCTCTTATAGTTACTGAGAAACTAAACTAAGCACAAAAACTTAACATGATCATTGGACCGTGAAATACAGGTCACAGACAAAAGCCATATCTTTATATAGCAGACTTTCATGTACTACTCAAGACCAACCTATATACCAAATATAATTGACCTACCACTTATAGGTACTGAGAAAATGACCTAATCACAAAAACTTAACATGAAAGTTTACGTCGCCGTCGCCTTCGCTGCCGCCGCCACCATATACTTTATACGCATATTTCTCGTTTTCTGCGACTTTCGTCGCGGGCGAGACAAAAACAAGAGCTGTCGCCGAATGGTATACCCCCACTCATTGAACCCTGGATCTGTAATTTTGTAATTAAGTCCAATTTTCGTCAAACAGGAAGTATGCATCTGACATGACTCAAAATCAGACATTCCTTACAACCAATCATATAAAGGCTGCATACAAATTTTGAAAGCAATCCCTCTTGTAGGAGCTGAGAAAAATGCGACGAAAAATTTATGTTTTCACTACAGTTCGTAACAAAGTCCACATTCCAACAAACTGGAAGTACGCATCCAACAGGACTCAAAATAAGATGTTCCTTAAATCTAAACATATAAAGTCTGCATACCAATTTTAAAGTCAATCCCTCTTGTAGAAGCTGAGAAAAATGCAATGAAAAATTCATGTTTTCACTACATTTCTTAACAGTCACATTTTGTCAAACAGGAAGTACACATCGGACAGGACTCAAAATAGGATGTTCCTTAAATCTAAACATATAAAGTCTGCATACCAATTTTAAAGTCAATCCCTCTTGTAGAAGCTGAGAAAAATGCGACGAAAAATTCATGTTTTCACTACAGTTCGTAACAAAGTCTACATTCCACCAAACAGGAAGTAGGCATCCCATAGGACTCAAAATAGGACGTTCCCTATAACTAACCATATAAAGGCAACATACCAATTTTGAAATCAATCCCTCTTGTAGAAGCTGAGAAAAATGTGACGAAAAATTCATGTTTTCACTACATTTCGTGACAAGGTCCACATTTTGTTAAACAGGAAGTCCACGTCCGACAGGACTCAAAATAGGACATTTCTTACAAATAACCATATAGAGGCTGAAATCAATCCCTCTTGTAGAAGCTGAGAAAAATGTGATGAAAATTTTTTTCGGACGTACGGACTTACGGACGGACAAGGTGCATGCAGTATATCCCCCTCTCTATAGAGTGGGGGTATAACTTAGATATATATATATCATTTAATTATACAAGAAGTATGATAACTGTGAAACATTTTCCATAAAATATTTTTCTTTTTATGAACAAATAAAGGGTTTCAAGTAAATGTACATGAACAAATACCCTACAAATACACTGCAAGTTTAGGCAAATTGAACAACACTTTTATTGTTGTTCTTCATCTTGAAGACACCATGGGCCTTAAACAATGAGCAAATGCTCATATTCAGTTGATTAAAGGAATAGATTTCACAAGTAGTTGACTATCACATTCAGAGGAAATCATCTCTTACTCTAGCACTTGTATGGCTCGAACACCCAAGGGACCGTTGAAAACAGTTTGAGATATCGAGGTTGAACTATGTTTAAACTTGAATAAAGGGACCACAAAAAGAGTTCGAGGCATCCATGGTGTTGGAGTTATTGCAGTTTGACCCATCGAAGTTCTACTGTATTATATTCATTCCTTTACATATTCAAAGATGGTTGACCTTACTGTGTAGAAGTTGCATTTACAAGGTCTCTCACTGTATTACCATAGCATAATTTCTCTGCATGGATTGATCTCCACTTGAACATACACATACCTCAGTATATACGATTTATTTAAAACAACCAGTAATCAAATGATGGCAGAATGCAGAAATTCAATAAAGGACAAGCTGCAATAAGGGGTTGATTTGGCCCTAAATTTTGGTGTTTTTTTTAAGTTGCATCTGAATTTTTTCTTTTACATTCGTTTGAAAGTTCAGATCCCACTTAAGAATAAAATACAAAATTTAGAAGCCATGACGTCACAGTAGGTACAGTTCTGACGTCATGTTTAAGCTACATTTGAACGTTTTCATAGAAATACAAGGAATTTGGCATATTTTCAAACGGTTTTCCTAATCGGAAATATAGAGCGCATTCAAGAACCAATTAGATAATTTACCAGCTTGTTTGTACAGATGCATTGGACCTCCCATATAGATATTGTTGTGGTTTTGTATGCGCTCTATGTTTCTTCTTAAGAAAAGGTAGTTACAATTGGTCAAATTTGTCATTTTTCTATAAATTGTGCAATTTGTCCCATTCTCTACACTGAAAAACTCTGTAATCGTACATCAATACTTCAGTAATCTGTCTGTTAGCTGTTACCCCATATCCATTGGAACATTTCAACAAAAAATATTGTGAATTTGAGCAATCTTAAATTTTGAGGCCAAACAAGGCCCTTAATGCACCTATTCCTTTTGTTAAATCATTATTTGTACATATTTGTTCAGGTAAAACCTTACTAATACAGTAGACTCCGCCCAATCAGATACAAGAATTGTCAGAATAAAATATTCTATTTGCCGGAGTATTTGATTGTCCGGTAAACCCATTTTCGGTAATGGGGAACCATTCTGTTGACAAGAAGAGGTTGAAATGTTGAAGGGCTTGTCACCATGTAGAAACTTTGTATCCTAGAACCTCATTTTTAGACATTTTGTAGTTAAAATCTATTGTTTTCATTGTAGAATCATTGTAAATTTGACAGATTACGTCACCATCGTAATCGGGTCAACCTGTGTATTGCCAGCTGACTGTTGGAAATTAAAAAATGTATTCAAAAATAAATAAAACTGTTTATGTATCTGAATAAACTTATTTTCCTCTATTTGTGTTTTTTATTCCCTCTCATCAGTGTGTAATCATCCCTTTATTGGATCGTGTAGTTACAATTTCCATCATGTGCTAAAAATAACTTAGGGTAAAGCCAGTTTGTAAACAAAATGGCGGCTGGTAGGTCAGCAATCGATCTTTGTAGAATCTTCCCGATTACACAAATACACCATGATCTATGGACCTAGGACTGACTTTTTGTAATAAATTATGATTTACAACTGCTGTGCATTGTCTCACAGGAACTTCAAACAAATATGCAAATTATGCAAATGACTTCTCGTCGACATTTATCTCCCTTGCTCCATTTTACACGAGAAATACACAAAACCATTGACAACCCTTACAGAACGGGTTTGTTTGCTGCAGACTTGCAGCAGATCTGCAGCAAGTCTGCTGCAAACAAAATTGTTCGCAGGAAGAGAACTTTCTTGTTTGCAGGTATTCGCCGTTAGCTGCAAACATGCTGCGAACATCGCAGCTTTTTGCTGCAAGCTTGCAGCAAACTCGCAGGAAACTTTGTTTTTCAATTTATGTTTGCAGAATGTTTGCAGGAAACTTTTTAATCATCATATGTTTGCAGAATGTTCGCAGCAAACTGTATTTATCATGCAGAATGTTCGCAGCAAACTGTATTTATCATATGATGTTTGCAGAAAGTTTGCAGGAACATTTCACAGGAAGTAATTAACAGCTGGAAATAATTCATCCAATAAAATGAACATAAAATTTACTTTTGAATGTGTACAAGGAGTGTTTCATAGAGGAATGTATCATTTCACTTCTAGAGAGGACAAGTTTTTTTTTCTTTCAAAACTTGGGATTTTTTGTTTATCATGAAAGTGGGTAAGTATATTTACTAGCATGTATTTATTTCATATTATGAAAAAGTGGTTAATTAACATAATATTTGATGTCCTCAGAAGAGAGTGCCATGAGAATGTACAACTAAATATGATAAGGTATATCATCAATTTGTTATTAGCTCCAATGTTTTATCAGTGACAGGATTCAAATTAATTCAATTATATTGAAGAAATTTTTTCTGTAAATCAAATGTGATCGAAATTTAGTGAATCAGAAATATTTTTATGCATATTATCAACAACAAGTGCTTGAAAATGAATATAAATTATGTAAAGATTAAGCTCACATTACCACAGTTTCAGATAATTCAATAATATGTCGCCTTTCAAGTTTCTGCTTACTGAATTTAAAATGCTCATATAATATACACAAATGTATGTGTATATTTTAGTTTTCTGCAAACATTCTGTCAGTAACAAAGGAATTTAGGTCAATGTTTGCAGGAAGTTTGCAGCTATTGTTTGCAGGAAGTTTGCAGTAACGTTTGCAAGAAGTTTGCAGTAATGTGCGCAGCTTATTTGCAGAAACGTTTGCAGCAGGTCTGCAGCAAACGTTCCATATTTGGAAAGATGAATATTTGCTGCAGACCTGCAGCAAACCTCATTTGCATGGTAAAATGTTTGCAGCAGGTCTGCTGCATACCTGCAGCAGACCTGCAGCAAACTTAGATATTCATCGCAGGTAGTTCGCAGCTAAATTGCAGCAAGCTTGCAGCATGTCTGCTGCAGGTCTGCAGCAAATGTTCGCAGGAAGCCAATATTTTTGGTAAGGGAAATCAAATGATTTCCATCCAAAAAAATAATTAAATAGAAAGGAATTCAAATCATATTTTATTCTTTTATTAAATATATTATGTTATTGATTTTCGTTGTACAGACATACAGCAATATGCAAATTACCTCGGACTTCACGATCTCGCTGCGTAGACAGAAATACACAAAACCAAACAAAATTCTCACTATTAAAACTTATGAATATACAAAAACAAAAGAACTGAACACTATTTATGTTTTATTTTTTATTAATTAGGTAATATTTATTGATTTCCTGGCAGATTTATGGCTTCGTCAACTGTTGACACTTCCGCGCAAATGTTTACCTGTAGTTACCTGTGATTAGAATATTCGATTTCAATGACTCTTGATCAGCACAAGCCGCATATTTTTTATTCAAATAGGCGATATATTCTCTTATCCGATATCCAATTAGGCGGAGAAATTAACACTATAACTATGGGAAATGGTTTGTTGTTTTGAAATCATATTGGATTTGCCGATATATTCCTTTATCCGATATTCGATTTCATGGAGTCTACTGTATGTTAATTCTATGAAAGGTCCAGTTTCCAACCAAATTTTATTATCACTTGCATCCCAAAAATGATAAACGATATGCATCTAATAATTTTTTTTTTCACTTAGACGACTCCACTGTGTCTAATTGAGTACGGCAACGGTAGTTTGGTATCAACTCCCTGTTATCACAAAGATATGTATCGAAAACGACTTTACCAAACATTTTGATTAATAAGAATCATATTGGTGAATATGAAGGTCAAATATACAGTAAAATTAGATCATTTTTATACGCCTGTCTTTGACGGGACGTATTATGGTATACCGGTGTCCGTCCGTCCGTCCGTCCGTCTGTCCGTCCGTCCGTCCGTCTGTCCGTCCGTCCACACGTCGTACTCTAACTAGAGAACGCTTTGATCATTTTTCTTGAAACTTTGCAGGATTGTTGGGTATGACGGAAAAAAGCTCCCTATCGTTTTACTTTGTCTTTGGATTTTTCGTTCCAGAGTTATGGGACTTTGATTATTTCAGAAAAGCTTGAAATTGCAATTTTCGTCCACATGTTGTACTCTAACTAGAGAACGCTTTGATAATTTTTCTTGAAACTTTGCAGGATTGTTGGGTATGGCGAGAGAAAGCTCCTTATTATTTTATTTTGTCGATGGATTTTTCGTTCCAGAGTTATGGGACTTTGATTATTTAAAAAAAGCATGAAATACCATTTCCGCCCACACGTCATATTTTAGCTAGAGAACGCATTATTCATTTTTCTTGAAACTTTGCAAGATTGTTGGATATGATGGAAGAAAGCTCTCGATCGTTTTATTTTGTGGAAGGATTTTTCGTTCCAGAGTTATAGGACTTTGATTATTTCAAAAAAGTATGAAATTGTAATTTCTGTCTACACATTGAAATATTTTATTTTAAGACATTACTACCCCTAAACCAATATACATTTTTTACTGCTTAACATCAGATGAAATAATTGATACATATCAGAAGTCCCTTGTCATGTTTGATCATATGGAATTCTTAATTTCAAGAATCATTTAATCAGTTTGCTTTTAAAGTGGGGACGGGCGTATCATGCGCTTTTGGCGCAGCTGTTTATTTATATTCTGAAATATAGGAATAGCCTCAAACTAAAAGTGAAAGTGTACATGTTTGGTACTTGTTAACCGATCACATTGTACCAAACATGTACACTTTCATTTTGATTTCTCTGTAATTACATTGTTTACAAGCAAATAAATGAAATTATTTTCTTTTCTTTGTCTGAATGATTATTACTATGTGTTAAATTCTGAACGCAAAACAATTTTTATTAGGGATGGCAAAATGTCTCGAATTCAGTACTCGAGTACTCGGTACAAATACTCGTGAGTACTCGAGTACTTGGGCCATTTAATTGATAATGTATAGCCACCATTCGTTTCATGTGGGACGAGGACCTGCAACGTAGGTCTTCTCGGTTTTCATTGAAACCTTTCTGGCTTGTTTTTTTTTCCTTCGGGAAACATTGTCAATTTGAATAAGTACTCAAGAAAATCACCTGTTGTTTACATCAATGAAATACTAATTGTCAAACAATCGACTAACGGCTTGTACTGTAGAAATTTGCTTTGATATAATTTTAATTATGTTAATGAGGGGCCTTTCTGATCAAAAACATAACGTTAATTGTCTCCTGCCAAATAAAAGTTTTCTTCAATTTCACCGATCCTAAAACTTAATGGACATATTTCAAAATATTTATATGACTTTGATCCGCTAAGAAAGGTTTCGAAGAATGCCTCAAATATATTTTTATCGAATAAGACTCAAGAGGTGATTAAATTTGAAAGGTTGAATTTTGGGAACATCCTTTGATTGATGAGTAAATTTCAGAAAAACGAAAAGAGAATGGTAGGAATGCTGAAATACCAGGCGAATGCATATGAGATGCAATAAATAGAATATTAAAATTCATA
>MJUU01051028.1:12631-57210 GCA_002080025.1 Modiolus philippinarum | reverse complement strand
GGGTCTTGCCATCTCTGATTGGCCTTTTTTCATTTAACTATTGCTATTTTGTCTTATTCATTATTATATAAATATTGCTCATTTTAAACCATTGGAAAATGCAGGGAAGTTCAGTTTCCTGCCACTTTTTCAAACACTGGTACCTCAAAAAATAAATTCCTTATTATTTCAAAATTCAGAAGCGAAAATCCATGCTCTAATCAACAAAGTCCCAATTTAATACACAGAAAGCGACATCAAAGAAGACATCTCAAATTTAATCATACAAACAGTCATTAATTTTCTGCGTTGCAACCAGGCAAAATATCCCTGATAACAAAAGATAATAATAATGAAACAAAACTTACGGAAAACGGATGAAAAAGATCATGATCCAATGTGAAAGACGCAAATATGATTGATGACATAATATCGAAAATAAGCGGATTTTCGGACACATTATCCTTATTTTAAGTTCTTCATTGACAGCGACGTTCGTTTCGACAATGTTATTAGCGAAAGACATTGAACCGGATCGCATCTCTAATGCCTATAAATCAGTCGACGATATCCGAAGTCTTTGAAACATGTTGGATGTGGCACATGCATCTAAAAAAATAATTTCGTACCGTTCCATTGTTACGAATGTTGTTTTAAATTGTGCTAGAAAATTCGAGAGATTGTGACGCTTCGATCATACATAAGACAGCAGATGGATCAGGGTTTATTTTTCTGCACATTAAATGCTCTTTTAATAGGGCATATATAAATAGTTTTACAAATTAACAATGAAAGGACATGAAACAAATGCAAACGAGACAAGGTCTTTACAAATGCATGGTAAGACCAAACAATGGAACGACACTTTTTATTTTGTTCTTGAACGTGAAGTCACAACTATGCCTTCAGCACTTAGCCTTGCTCAAATCTCATGGTAATTTTAAGGGAGCCCCAAGCACAGATTTTAGATAGCATTTAAGTATTTTTTTCTGAATGTTTAGTTCACTTTTCTCACTTTTTACATGGGGCAATAAGAATTGACATTTTATAAAGTCATGTACAAAGAAATAACGTTACGCCTGTTCTTTATTTTTAGGCTCTAGACTACAAACATTTATATCTTGAAAATGGCTACGGATGCCTACATTTCTATGATGATAATTTATAGCAATATAGATTTGACATAGAAATTTCCATCACTGTTAGTTTTTGGAATGCCACGATGTCATCTTGCAATATTTGGCATAAAATTCGTTCACCAATAATTTCGCTTTCAAGGTACATCTGTGCAAAAAATATGTTAAACTGACATTTATCGATGTATCATATTGATATCAGTACTTCGGTGCTGGCCCGAAAGCTGATATTATTTGAAGATTTGCAATATCTAAATTTAAGAAATTTTTTTTAAAACCTAAGAAGTATCTCCCTCTTGCGTAGCTCTGTCTTTAGCTAATGTTGACTTTCCTATTTAGATCCTATTGGTAATTTGTTTTCTATCAGCTTTTACAAATATTGCGGTTCGTGGATTTCCAAAAGTTTTGATTTGATCTGCACTGATGAGATATAAGTTGTCAAAATGATCATATGCAGAACACAAGTTCACAGAAACCTCCGTATTGTTTTATTTGTTACCACTGGACCGATTCCAGTGCTGGTGGACTGTTAGTCCCCGAGGCTATTCATCAACCCAGTAACCAGTACTTCAGTCCTGGCGCGGAAACCGATTTTACTGGAAAATTTGCAATATATGAATTTTAGAAAAGTTTGTTTAAACCTTAGAAGTTCCTCCCTCTCGCATGGTTCTGTCATTAACTAATTTCGGCTTTTCTATTCAGATCGTATTAGTAATTTGTTCTCTATCAGCTTTTACAAATATTACGGTTCATCGATTTCCAAATATTTTGATTCGATCTGCACTGATTTTACATTAATTGTCGAAATGCGCAACTGCATAGCCTAATTCCACAGTAATCTCAGTATTTTGTTATTAAAATGAGTATATATGCAAAATTTCGTGGCTGCCGAAATTGCTCTCAATTGGTAAATTGTGAACATAAACAGAGTATAGGATACAGTTAGCAGTTAAATGAGACATCATATAAAACATAGATGGGCTTAATTATATGATATTTCTTTAAACTTTCACAGGTTTTCTTAATGCCATTTGAAATCATTAGAAGCTGTAGTGTTGGTAGATAGCCTAGTCCTTGATTTAATAAACAAATTCTACATTTTAGATATTTGAATAGACAAACGAAAAGGTCAATAAAACTTCTGTTTTCCTTCTTGATTAAACTCATTGCTTTATAGTGCCGTGTTATAGATGTTTATGCAGGTGAAACATATGAAATATTTAAACTGAAATGATTAACCACCTAATTATATCTGTACCGACATAGAGGGTGTCACGTTATATTTTATATCAATACACTATGTTTTTGAGTTTTTTATGCTTTCGAACCGAAGACTATTGCTTGATTAAATTACATGTCAGACTTTCTACTTCATGTAATAGATGTTGAACCAGGTGCACGGCAAATATATGAATTACTTAGACAAAAAACGATCATTCACATGACTACATCTGCACTGAAATTAAAGGTTTATCTTGAATGAATAATCTATGTTTGTGTTTTCATGTTTTTGAAGTGAAGAATGTTGTTTAATAAAATTATGCGTCTGAACTTTTATTGTCATGTAGTAAGTGTTTCCCCAGGTACACTGCAATATATAAAACACTTAGACAAGAACTATTATTCACCTGATTACATCTGTACCAAAATAAAGGAAAAAGTTTCACGCGGTAATTTTAAGTCATTTATCTATGCTTTTGGGGTTATTTTATGTTTTTAAACTAAAGATTGTTCTCTCCGTAACATCAACAATGGCTGAAAACTACAATCACATGCGACAATCTGCCTGGGATCTGCACAGGAAAAAAAAACGCAAAAAAAGAAAAAAAAAGGTTAATCCGGATTATTGGAACTCAAACCTCCCCTTTATCTGTCCCGTTTTTCGTTAGTATAATAAACATACGAATACATCCAGATTGCGATGACCTACGTCTTTGCTTTAATGCATGAGTTGAACCATGCCTTCAAAACTTAGGTTTAAAATATATGTATGCTTGACATTAAATGCCCGTTTAGAGCAGAAATGATACATAGAATAAAAACGATAACAAGAAACACCTACGATGGCTGAAAAACACAGTCCCATGCCAAAATGAACAAATGAACTTCAGATAATAATAAAACAAACAACAAATAAAAGACAAAGACGAACATAAATATCGATAGGAACTCGGGACAGTCGGACTTGGTATGGTACAAGCAAGGTCGATTGTAGGACTAAGCCACTTTATTGGTACTCAAACCTCCCATTTATGTTATCGCTAATTGGAAATCAAAATCAAATGATAATGTCTCTCTTTAATATATATATATATATATATATATATATATATAAANAGAGAGAGAGAGAGAGAGAGAGAGAGAGAGACATACAGGGAGAGGGACGAAGGGAAAGACTGACAGAGCATGTAGAAAATTCTATGAACTGGAATATCTATTTGCCTTAACAACAAAATATAAAAAAAATAAATAGATAAATATATAAAAATGAAAAGTGTTAAAAAAGAAAAAAAAATCTGCTTAGGTGACTGCTTCTCATGATTTTCACTGCTTCCCAAGTGCGGCTCAAGTAAATGGTGGTTTATTTAACCAGAGACACTTGGCGGCTGTTATATTCGAAATATTTGTCTGAAAATGGTATATTCTCCCCAAAGTAAGAGACAAACTGTGCACATTTCAATACCTCAAAATACCTATTATGGAAGCAAATTTTAGTACCCAAAATGTGTTCCATAAATTTTACCTGTTTCTTATTTATAAACCGGGGTGTTTACAGGGTTGTCGGCTTAAAAATACGAATTCAACAATACAAAAGGTAAATCAACACAAGTTAGTTATGAATAATTCATAAGATATGTAAAGGTTTAGATACTGCTGATGTCTGCTGAAATTTATGATGATTCTTGACCAAACCTTTCGGGAAGTTTTGAGTTTGAGTTTTCTTCCGTAGTGAAACAGCGTTCTTCCAGCAGACTAGGATCCTTGAGCTAGCCGGCAGTTTAGCGGCGAACACCCCTTGATCCATCCTTCAAAATCACGTATTGTCTTTTTCTCTCCTTTCAAGATTGTGGTAATGGAGTTAGTAGTCTACCTGTATTGGGTTTAATTCGTATTTTTAAAGGGAGGTTTTGGTACCCATAAACTGGATTAACCCTACCGCTGGCTTTTGCTAGTGCCGGTACGAAGTCCGGCTGTTCCCAGTTCCCATCGTTGTCTACGTTTGTCTTTTGTCTTATACGTGTTTTTCTTGTGTAGTTCCCTTGCAAATTGTTGCATGTAATTATAATTTTCAGCCATTGTAGGTGTTTTCTGTTATCCATTTTTTAACTTAACCAAACCCCTCGGGAAGTTTTGAGTTTTAGTTTTCTTCCGTAGTGCGACAGTGTTCTATCAGCAGACTAGGCATCTTGAGCTAGACGGTAGTTTAGCGGCGAGCACCCCTTGACCCATCCTTAAAAATTACGTATTGTCTTTTTCTCTCCTTTCAGGATTGTGGTCATCGGGTTAGTAGTCTACCTGTACTGGGTTTTATTCGTATTTTTATATTTGGTATTTTTATATTTGATAATTGATATCTATCAGATACCGATTTTCCTCTATTTAAGTCAAAAACCGCGATGAAGATTCATTTTCTGAGGCAGCTTTGGTTTATGTATATGAACGGGTATGCCGTATATGGCTTATGTATCTGTGACATTTGGCTTATGTAATTGAGGCTTTGGCTTATGTATCTAAAACGGGGAAAACTAAGCTGCGTCAACGTTACTTCCTTGAAATTGTAAACAAAATTGTTATTAGGCAACTTCAAAACGGGGTTCTGGTAATTGTTGTAAGTTCGACTCTCAAAAAGGATACAGAAAATACCGTTTTATAATAAGTTACTACAAATTCAGAAATCAATTCGATTGTCAAAAAATTGCAATAATAAATGTGTGCATGGCAGGCCGTAGGGGAATTTATTCCCTATTTTTTCAATATTAAAAATTATTATTTTAAAAGTCAGATTTGCTACTATTAAAATTGATTTTTAAATATTAAAAATTGTTTTTAACATTCAATAATCAGTTCAATTTAAAAATATTAATAATAAATTCGATTTTAAATATTAGATAAATGATTTTTTAAATATTGGAAATTCGTTACATTTGTTATATTCATCACCTATGAAATGTATAGTAAATATGAAAACGGCTTACATCAAGATGTAGACAGGAATAAAAGCCCTGTCCTTGATAAACTGGAGTTCTCTATGTATCGTGTGCATTTTTGTCTGATGTACATCCACTCCATATCCTTTCATTTTTCCTATTTACGACTGGAAAAGGAAGTTTCCAGTTTTTAATTTCATTGCTAGAAAAAAAATAGTTACCCGCTTTGTTACCTCTTGTTAAACGTTTAATTGACATCGATTGCATTACCAAAGCAGCCTATTTTTTATAAAAATATCAACTTATTTTTAATGTAAAAATAAATCTGATTTTTTAAAATGTTTCAATTATTTTAATATTAATAGAATATTTTTATTATTAAAATTAAATATTGATATTAAAAAGATTTTGTAGTATTAGAAAATGAATTTTAAATATTTAAAATTATATGTTGATATGAAAAAAATAAACATATTTCAAATATTAGAAATATGCATTTTTTGATATTCAATAATATTTTTTTAATATTATATAATATTTTTAATATTAGATATTATTTTTATATCGAAAATTATTTTCTACTATTAAAAATTATTTTCTTATATAAAACAAATATTTTTTTGATAATTAAAAATCTATTTTCATATTAAGGCATATAAGGATTAATTTCCCAAGGGCTTGCCATATGTGTGTACAGTGGAACCTCCGAATACCGGCCTCCGTCGGGACCAAAGAAATCGGCCGGTTTTACGAGGTTCCGGTTTTCGGAAGTTCCGAAATCCGGTCTTCAAATTCCGAACTCTAATACCGGCCATGTTATATATGATATGTAAGGTCAGTTTAGGCTGTGACTTAACTATGTCAGTATATTTCCCTGCGTTATTGTAAATTTCAATCAATATTGTCGGTAATTTGTTCAAATACAGTTATTTATCAATCAAGATGGCAAGAGATTTCTGACAAATTTAATAAACTTGGTCGATTTCATTGTCCGCGGAAAAAGTCGTCCGGTTTTCAGAGTTCAATTTAAGAAGAAAATATACGTTTGGGACCGATCTATATGGCCGAAATTCGGAATTCAGGGGGGCCGGTTTCAGAGGAATTTTTTACTTATTTATATAGGTAAAAATTCCGGACCAAAACATATCGTTCGGTTTATAGAGGAATCCGGTTTTTAGAGGGGCCGGTTTTCAGGAGTTCCACTGTATAGATTTCTGTATTGACATTCAGTATCAATACAAATGTAATAAGAGTAAGCATCTACATAGGAAAACGTACGTGTTTTCTCGAGTTTTATGAAATTTTCCATGTAACTTAATTGTCATAAAGTGCAACAGAATATAGAAAAATCAAATTACAGTTTATATTTTCGAAATCTAATCGGGTAAAATATCATCAAATATTGCATCTGTGTTGAATGAATATAAAAATCACTGAAAACGTGAAAACGTTACGAATTTTCACCACAAGATTAGGTACAACGTATGAATTTCAAATTATATTAGAATCGAAATTATGGAAGGGATAATATTTATATAATTTCAGTTTGAGTAGAGAAAATTAAGTTATTCATGGAAAGAGCAATCTACTATTCGTGAATCATTTGCCGTGAGAAAAGATTCATGCTTAATATACGCAATTGATTCATATCAATATGACGAAAACAACTATGCTAGAACTTCAAAGTGTAGATAATATGAAAAAGAAAGTAAATGGGGTAAATAACAAGGGGACAACATCCCATCTCCAAGTTGAAAACAATAAAAAGACCCAAGATCAAGCATCTAGGGATCATCGTACGGTCTTCAACACAGTGAGGAACATCACAACATATAACAAGCCCTAAATGGTCCAAAAAGTAAAACGTGAAGAAATCAATGAAACAAACCACATCCAGTGGAACTAAAATTGTAAGACGACAAGGACAAGCCATTAACGAACATATCCTAATAAGTTTTTTATATGAAATATGTGTGTCATGCAATCAAAAATACGAATAAAAACGCACAAAAACAACATGATGATTACAGCACTAAACTGTCGCACTTGAATATTTTTTGCATAAACCTTAGGTAGCCCCTACAGAAGCCACCTGTCGCGGATACAACAGCCAAAGTCTCACTTGGGAAGCAATGAGTTTAAAATTATGAAACACAAACGAGAAGAGACAGCAGGTATGCAATATCATAAGGGGTTGCATTTTGTAGGGGCTTATCACATAAATAGGGTATCAGAGATGGTTATTTCGTTTCTGTCATCCTCATAAAAACAGGGTCAAGTCTTTTTCATCTGCAACCCGAGTGACTTTCAACTAGTCAAGTGCTTTCTGATTTATTAGCTTCCCACTAAATAGCAATCTTTTGAATTTTTCTGCGACAAGAGCTATTGCCCGATAAACACATTTAAGACGGTTAAAGTTCCGAGTTTATCCCCTTGCACTTTCCTTTCCGTCTCCTAAAAACTAGGTTCATATATACATAACTTGGCAGTCTAAATAAAGACATGTCGCGACATGAAACACATTATTCTCAACCAAATTTCAGCAAACTTTGCTTATTTTTCTGAATGCTATAACCAAGAAGTGCTTGATTTAAATATTTAGAGACGGAGTTTTCTATCTAATGCATGGTAGGCATCTTGAACACTTGCAAATATTATCACCATTCAAATTGATTAACCTATCTTTTAACAAATGTTTAAAATAAAAAAAAATAAAGTGGTCTTTTGAAATTGAAGAGTGTTGTTGCTAAAGTATATAGTGATCTTTCAAAACATAAAGTCGTGACAATTACATAAACTTGATATACGTACCATGCTTTACACATCCTAACGGTGGCTGAAGGCTGACCCGACAAAATGCCGTTCGAACAGACCGCTCATTAATTACTTTAAAAATCCGTATGTTTTTTTTTTCTTTAGGATTGGGTGACAAAAAACGATTTTACCCTACCACTGACGTTCTTAGGTGCTGTATACCAAGTTTGCTTTCTGCCTTTAATTATGTTTTTTTTTTTTTTGTTTTTTGAAAGTTGTCGTGCAGTTAATTTTGGATGACTGATAATGGAATCAATCGAGGAGAATTGGAGGAGGGATAACAAATGAGTTTGGAGCTGATGTGTATTCTTTTTTTAACAATGGGATATATGCAGTGGTGATTTTTTCAAAGCCAGTGCCAATAGGATAAACACAATACTTTTGATTAGAAAATAAAAAGAACACCTTAATGATGCTTATGCAGACAGTGCCTTTGCTCTTTAAAAATTCATTCAAGACTTTCCATTTATGGAAATTTGTTAACATTTCAATGAAACCACAACGAATACTTCAAAATTAATCGAGCAGACGGAAAAGTAAAATATTGTTGTTGTGTTTGAGTGGGCGATTAACGTTCTGAAACACCATATTCGTGATCTTTGATAAACACACTTGTTCCAAGCATGCAAACGTATATCTTTCAATACATCAGCTTTACAAACACTTGAAATGTTATACGAGTTAACAACCAAAAAAAATATATACACACAAAAGGTTAAGACAAATAACTAAATACCGAAGTCCCTGTGAATTTACTTTCTGCATATGCGCATTTCGACAACTAATGTCTCATCAGTGCAGATAAAATCTAAACGTTTGGAAGACCATAAACTCAAAGATGTTTAAAAACTGACAAATGACGACTACCATAGCTTCATTTATGCAAATTATTGGTCAGAAAATTGATCTGTCTTTTAAATTCAAATAATCTTTTCTTGTATTAACTCTTGTGTTGGCTGCAAAGCAGCAGAATAAAAATGTTCTATTACCTTGTACATCCCACTTCCCCGATTATATAAAAGTGACGTGTCGCTTTTTGTAACTGTCATATTAATTCAGCGCATGAAGTTTACAATATATGTGACCCTTTACTGGCCTAAGAATACATGCCTTCATAGCAAAAATTTAAGAAAGGAACAAGAACTTATGCCATTAGTGAAGCTTCTACACGTAACCTGCTATTTTATTTCTTTTTTTGTTTTCTTTTTTTAGATTAAATTGATCTTGCCTAATATAGCTTAAATATTGCTAACTAGACGTAAAAATCTATCTATTATAACATAAGAATGTTGATAAGGATTTTCTAACGGTTTACTTTGTTGAAATATTACCATTACACAATTCACGCTGGTGCGTACAGCCTTTAAAATTCCTTCAATTCTATTCCAATTAATGAGGGGAGAGATAGGGGTGCCTTTCTCCCGCTTCTTTCCTCCTTTCTCCCACCCCTTTCTCTTGATCTCTCTTTCTTGTCATTTTTCCTTCCCCCTTTCCTGTCCCCTTTTCCCTTTTTCCCAGCCCTTGATCCTTTCTCCTGTCCCTATCTCCTTTCTCCCATCCCTTTCTCCAGGTCTCGAAATACCCTGTACGCCTTATCATTTATGTAAATTCGTAAAAAATATGCCAACGAAACCTCAACGAGTTCAGCGAAAAAAAACGAGCAGACGGAACGGTAAATAAATATTCTGTTGTTTTAGAGTGAACGATTAATGTCTGAAACATCTTATACGTGATCATTGAATAATACACTTGTGCCATGCGTGCAAACGTAATATATTTCAATACTTCAGCTTTGTAAACACGTGACATGTAATATGAGTTTTTTTTTTTTTTTCTCTAAATTTTCTTGTATCTTTCTGTTTGTGAGCTGCAAAACGTGGAACTAACATTTTGAAAAAAATGGTGAAAATTCGCTTCGAGTTTACAGAACTATTTTTCAATGGGAAATCGTGAATCAATCTTCATGACGCGGAGCGAGAGCTCTTCGCGTTTGATTTTGAGGCGTGATTAGGGTAATGAAGATCGCTTGTGGTTTGTGCTGTTTTGCTCATACATTTAATTGATCTTTCCGTGATAACGTTTGCTTTATATACGAAAATTTTACTAAAAATAGCATTTATTTTATTGGATTTGTAAAAAAACTGATGCCGGGTTTTTGATACACAATTTACGTTACTCTCCATGTGTGCCTTTGCGATACGTCAATACGTATACGCCATTGTATCGTCTTAGATGCAACATCTCTAATGAAAAGTATTTTAAACTGAATTACAAATATTGTTTGGTTTCAAGAAAATGGAACATGTTTTAGATTATGTTCTATTTCTCTTAACAACACATTCCAATAATATCTAATGCGATTTTGATTTCTTAAAACTATACTACTCAACAATAGAAACGTACACGTTTTTTGTGGAATATAATTTAAAATTAAAGGATTAGTTTTGTTCTCTTTATTTATTATGATCTTTAGCAATACTCGATTCTAATTTTACTCTTGGAAAGAACACTACCGGTCAAAATTAAGAGAACTTTTAGTTGATAGAATCGAGACATAAATGAGCATGTTCAGAAATTTGAAAGGGTATTTTTGTCAAACAAGAACAACATTCACGCACTGAATGATTTCAAACAATTTGCCATTGTGAAATAATCGATAATTCAACGAATTTTCGAAAACGAGGCTCTCACTTACTGAATAAAATCTGACAGTTTTGACCTCTTGGAGTATTTGTTGCATTGTGACCTTAGATGACGTGAAAGGATACTTTTATTTGTTTAGTAATTACCTCTGAGTTATCCGAAATTCATCTAATACAAAGCATTTTAGGAAACAGATGAAGTCATGATGTCAAATTAAAAAAAATCTCTTGAATTAGACCTTGACCTCATTTTTTATGGAAATTTTTGTATTCTTCGATAGGTTACCAATAATGTATTAACTTTATCAACAAATAATGAAAATTCATTTCCCACCGACATTGACCTACTGCTGAACTCCGCAAAGAAAAAAGAAAAAAAATGACCACTGTTTTTGAAAATGTCTCTCATTAGCATCGACGAAAGTTTTTCATATCAAATATGCAAGAAACGAATGAAAATTGGTTTTCTGTGAAGTATACAACAACAATTTTAGTGTTATCACACCTATCAGAATATATATTGAGGATTATAGTAAGTGGACGTTTTCTTTAGTTGATTAGTTTATATAGCATTTGCCATTAATGTAGAGAAGAAAACATGAAATATTCATAAGGGCCGAAACATCCACAATTTATCAGGGAACAGTTCAAGAAAAAATAACAATAGAAAGACAAATGACAATCGTAGATATCAATATGTATTCGGATACCTAGAAAAGATTTCTATTTTGCTGTCTATGTCAATTCTTAGAGATAAAAAAATTGCAAGGTACCTGAAAACTGTGTTTTGTTTATCAGTAATTGCGCTTTAGAACAGTTCTTTGCTTTTTCAAGCTTGTATTTCTTCATACTTTGAGGTTCCTTGGTAATGGCGATAGCATTGTTGTTTCTCAAAATTAGGCAAGAATACATAATGATATATTAGGAGTTCATTCGAAAGGTCAAAATCAACCATTGCTCCTTTGGAAAGGAACAAAGCTGTAGCTAAAATATTTCAACAACTTGCAGTATGACGTAATAATATTTACCAGTCAAAGATGAACAGCAATGACCAGTCGGCCATCAGATATGTTATTTACACACTACAACCATATCATACATAACTAAATTTCCTCGTCATCAATATTTGAAGGTTTGTTGACAGACCATTGTTTGGTTGATTTTTTAGCCAAATCTTTGAGTTGAAGGAACTCATACCAAATAAAGAACACCTTCTATAGGTTAGTTTTAAAGTAATTGTAGAAAGTTGAAACGGGGAATGTGTCAAAGAGACAACGACCCAAAGGGGAGTAATTACAACTCAAAGCCACCATAAGAAAGTCAATGAACGGGGAGAAAACCCCACACCCAACGTCAGGTCGGAGTCGGCCCCTGAATAAAGAGTAATCAAGTTCTGCGAAATAAACATCACCCTAGACTCCTATAGACATAAAGTAAACTAGCTAGAAAAAAGACAAGACACACAAAGGCTTAATAAATTTCCTGACCGAAGACAGGCGCAAATCTGCTGCGGCGGGGTTAAACTAGTTTTATTGGGCCCAAACCTTCCCCCTAGCAAATGTGATAAATAAAAAACAATAGTAACAACAGTAAAATTCAGTTAGCAACAGGACTGAGTCAATTGTGAAAAATTAAACTGAAACAACTAAATATATAAACTACATAAACATGAAATNAACAAAAAAAAAAACAAAAAAAAAAAAAACAAAAAAAAAAATCAAAACAAAAAAAACAAACAAATAAACAAAAAGAAAAGAACTAAAAACTAGAAAAAACCATTGCAAACTTACCTGTCTGGGATAAACGATAATGTAAATTCAGACGCTGGGTATTGCCTACAACCCTCCTATTTGGAAAAAAAATCAACAAAGATCGAAATTCTGACCCCTGTCGAGGACTTGAGATGCAGAAACCCACCTTTACACTTTAGTTGGTAGAAGTTTTGGGCACCGGCTTTCATTTAAACCACAAGTGGTCAAGAACTTTTCCGTCTGGAATTCTACAGAAAGTCTCAAAGTGTTCATTTCCGACGTTTTGACATTCAACTTTGGAAACTTGCTGTGGGCTCAAGGTGCAGAAACCCTTTTAGTCGCTTTTGATGGAGGATGGACAGGGGTATCTGCTTTGATTTTTACAAACGGGATTAAAAACTTTGCCGTCAGGAGTTCTAAAGAGACCTCAACATACAGCACCTTTTTGGAGAAAAAAACAACAAAAATCGAAATTCGGAACCCTGCAGTGATGTTGAAGTGCAGAAACCCACTTGGGCACTTTAGTTGATAGAAGACTTGGGCACTAGCTTTCATTTAAAGCGCAACTGATCAAGAACTGTACTATCTTGAATTCTACAGGAAGTCTCAAAGTGGCCATTTTCTACCTTTTGACATTCTACTTTGGAAACATGCATAGGGCTCTAGGTGAAGAACCCCAACCAGGCGTTTATCATGGAGGACGGACCGGGTATCTGCGTTGATTTTTACCAAGCGAGGCCAAAAACATTGCCGTCAGGAGTTCTACAGAAGCCTCAACATCCCACTTTTTGGGAAAAAAATATTAAAGATCGAAATTTGGACCCCATGCAGTGGGCTTGAGGTGCAGAAACTTACCTGGTCACTTGTTGGTAGAAGTCTTGAGCACTAGCGTTCATTAAAACCACAAGTGGTCAAGAACTTTGCCGTCTGGAACTCTACAGGAAGACTCAAAGTGGTCATTTCCGACGTTTTGACATTCAACTTTGGAAACTTGCTGTAAGCTTAACGTGCAGAAACCCATCTGGGCGCTTATGATAGATGACGGACAGGGTATCTGCACCAATTTTTACCAAGCAAGGTCAAAAACTTTGCCGTCAAGAGTTCTACAGATGCCTCAACATACACATCCCCTTTGTTTATTATATATTTGTTGAGCAATGGGCCTTATGAATATAACTCAACTAAGTTGCTAAAACAAAACATTTATGACTGGTTATAAAATTATGTATTATAATGTAAAACTTACCACTGAGTTTAAATTGATTGAATATTATGTAATGTAATGTGAAGTTGTTAAAAATTGGACATAAACGCAAAAATTTTAGTCATTCAAGCGAAAATGGTAGGTCAAAATCACCAATTTGTCCAAAATTTGGGTATTTTTTATCCCCTGCAGTGGGCTTGAGGTGCAGAAACCACCAGGGCACTTTAGTTGGTAGAAGACTCGGGCACTAGCTTTGATTTAAACCAGAAGTGTTCATGAACTTTGTAGTCCGGATTGCTACAGGAAGTCTCAAAGTAGTCATTTCCGACGTTTTGACATTCAATTTTTGAAACCTGCTGTGTGCTCAAGGTGGAGAAACCCACCCAGGCGCTTATGGAGGAGGACGGAAAGAACATCTGCTTTGCTTTTATTAAGTTGGGTCAAAAACTTTGCCGTCAGGAATTCTACAGAGGCCTCAACATACACCTCCCCTTTTTGGAAAAAATCATCAAAAGTCGAAATTTGGATCAATGCAGTGGGCTTGAGGTGCAGAAACCCACATAGCCACTTTATAAGGTAGAAGACTGGGGCAAAAGCTTTCATTGAAACCACAAGTGGTCAAGAACTTTGCCGCCTGGAATTCTAAAGGAGGTCTCAGAGTGCTCATTTCCGTTGTTTTGACATTCAACTTTGGTAACATGCTGTCAGTTTAAGGTGAAGAAACCCATCCAGGCGCTTAATTCGGCGGACGGACAGTGTATCTGCTTTGGTTTTTCCAAGCGGGATCATAAACTTTGCCATCAGGAGTTCTACAGAGCCCTCAAGATACACTTTTTTGGAGAAAATCAACAAAAATCGAAATTTGATCCCCTGCAGTGGGCTTGAGGTAAAAAAAACCACCAGGGCAATTTAGTTGGTATAAGACTCGATCACTACCTTTCATGTAAACCATAGGTGGTCAAGAACTTTGTAATCTGGATTTCTACAGGAAGTCTCAAAGTGGTCTATGCGACGTTTTGACATTCAATTTTCGAAACCTACTGTGACCTCAAGGTGCAGAAGCCAACCACGTGCTTATGGTGGAGGACGGAGAGTGCTTTGATTTTTACCAACCGGGGTCAAAAACTTTGCCGTCAGCAGTTCTACAGAGGCCTCAACATTCCCCTTTGTGGAAGAAAATTTACAAAAATCGAAATTTGGACCCCATGCAGTGGCCTTGAGGTGCAGAAACCCACCAAGTCACTTTAGTTGGTAGAAATCTCGGGCACTAGCTTTCATTTAAACCACAAGTGGTCAAAAACTTTGTAGTCTTGATTTCTACACGAAGTCTCAAAATGGTCTATGCGACGTTTTGACATTCAATTTTGGAAACCTACTGTGAGCTCAAGGTACAGAAGCCAATTAGGCGCTTATGGTGGAGGACAGACAATGTATCTGCTTTGATTTTTCCAAGCGGGGTCAAAAACTTTCCGTCAGGAGTTCTACAGAGGCCGCAACATGCAACCCTCCTTTTTGGAAAAAAATCAACAAAAGTAAAAAATTAGACTCCTGCAGTGGGCTTGAGGTACTAAAACCCTCATGGCCACTTCATAAGATAGAAGACTGGGACACTAGCTTTCATTCAAACAAGAAGAAGTCAAGAACTTTACCGTCTGGAATTCTATAGGAAGTCTGAAAGTGGTCATTTCCGACGTTTTGACATTCAACATTGGAAACCTGTTGTCACTTTAAGGTGCATAAACCCATCCTGACCCTTATGTTGGAGGACGGACAGTGTATCTGCTTTGATTTTTCAAAGCAATGTCAAAAACTTTGCCGTCAGAAGTTCTACAGAGGCCTCAACATTCACCCCAATTTTTGAGAAAAACAACAAAAATTGAAATTTGGATCCTGGCAGTGATATTGAGGTGCGGAAACCCACCTGGGCACTTTAAATGATAAAAGACTTGGAAACTAGCTTTCATTTAAACCGCAAGTGGTCAAGAACTATGCCGCCTGGAATTCTACAGAAAGTCGTCAAGTGGTCATTTTCTACCTTTTGACATTCAACTTTGGACACCTGCATAGGGCCCCAGGTGCATAAACCTACCAAGGCGCTCATCATGGGGACAGACCGGGTATCGGCTTTGATATTTACCAAGCGAAGTTAAAAACTTTGCCGTCAGAAGTTCTACAGAGGCCTCAACATCCCCTTTTTGGAAAAAAAAATAACCAAGATCGAAATATGTACCCCATGCAGTGGGCTTGAGGTGCAGAAACTTACCTTGGCACTTTATTTGGTAGAAGTCTTGAGCACTAGCTTTCATTAAAACCACAAGTGGTAAAAAACTTTGCTGTCTGGAATTCTAAAGGAAGACTCAAAGTTGTCATTTCCGACGTTTTGACATTCAAAGTTGGAAACTTGTTCTAACCCTAACGAGCAGAAACCACATTGGAGCTTAAAATGGAGAACAGACAGGGTATCTGCACTACTTTTTACCAAGTGGGGTCAAAAACTTTGCCGTCAGGAGTACTACAGAGGCAAAACCATACACCCTCCTGTTTTGAAAAAAAATTAACAAAAGTCGAAATTTGGATCCCCGCAGTGGGCTTGAGGTACAGAAACCCACGTGGGCACTTAACTTGGTAGAAGACTCGTGAATTAGCTTTCATTTAAACCGCTAGTGGTCAAAGGCTTGCCGTCTGGAATTTTACAGGAAGTCTCAAAGTGGTCATTTCCGACGTTTTGACATTCAACTTTGGAAACCTGCCTTAGGCTCAAAGTGCAGAAACCCAACCAGGCGCTTATGGGGGAAGACGGACAGTGTATCTGCTTTGGTTTTTCCAAGCGGTTTCAAAAGCTTTGCCGTCAGGAGTTCCACAGAGGCGTCAACTTACAACCCTACTGTTTGGAAAAAATCAACAAAGATCGAAATTTTGACCCCTGCCGTAGGCTTGAGGTGCAGAAACCCACCTGTGCACTTTAGTTGGTAGAAGTCTTGTTCACCAGCTTTCATTTAAACCACAAGTGGTCAAAAACTTTGCCGTCTGGAATTTAACAGGAAATCTCAGCGGTCATTTCCGCGTTTTGACATTGAACTTTGGAAACTTGCTGTGGGCTCAAGGTGCAGAAACCCTTTTGGACGCTTATGATGGAGGATGGACAGGGGTATCTGCTTCGATTTTTGCAAGCTTGATCAGAAGTTCTACATAGGCCTCAACATACACCACCTTTTTAGAAAAAAAACAACAACTAAAATCGAAATTTAGAGCCCTGCAGTGATATTGAGGTGCGAAAACCCATCTGGGCACTTTTGTTGATAGAAGACTTGGGCACTAGCTTTCATTTAAATCGCAAGTGGTCAAGAACTTTGCCATCTGGGATTCTACAGGTGGCTCAAAGTGGTCATTTTCAACCTTTTGACATTCTACTTTGGAAACCTGCATAGGGCTCCAGGTGCAATAACCCACCCAGGCGTTTATCATGGAGGACGGACCGGTATCTGCGTTGATTTTTACCAAGCGAGGTCAAAAACTTTGCCGTCAGGAGATCTAGAGGGGCCTCAACACCCCTCTTTTTGGAAACAAAAATAACAAAGATCGAAATTTGGACAACATGCAGTGGGCTTAAGGTGCAGAAACTTACCTGGTCACTTTAGTCGGTAGAAGTCTTGGGCACTAGCTTTCATTAAAACCACAAGTGGTCAAGAACTTTGCCGTCTGGAACTCTACAGGTAGACTCAAAGTGGTCATTTCCGACGTTTTGACATTCAATTTTAGAAACTTGCTGTGGTGCAGAAACCCTTTTAGGCGCTTATGATGGAGAATGGAGAGGGTATCTGCACTAATTTTTACCAAGCGGGATCAAAAACTTTGCCGTCAGGAGTTCTACAGAGGCAACACCATACACCCCCTGTTTTGAAAAAATCTACAAATGTCTAAATTTGGATCCCTGCAGTGGGCTTGAGGTGCAGAAACCCACCTGGACACTTAAGTTAGTATGACTGGGGAATTAGCTTTCATGTATACCACAAGTGGTCAAAAGCCTTGCCGTCTAGAATTTTACAGGAAGTCTCAAAGTGGTCATTTCCGACGTTTTGACATTCAACTTTGGAAACCTGCTCTGTGCTCAAGGTACAGAAATCCAACAGGCGCTTAAGGTTTACAACGGACAGTGTATCTGCTTTGGTTTTAAGCAAGCGTTTTCAAAAGCTTTGCAGTCAGCAGTTCTACAAATGCCTCAGCTTACAACCCTCCTTTTTGGGAAAAATCAACAAAGATTGAAATTTCGACCCCTGCCGTGGGCTTGAGGTGCTGAAACCCACCTATGCACCTTAGTTGATAGAAGTCTTGGGCACCAGCATTCATTTAAACCACAAGTGGTCAATAGCTTTGCCGTCTGGAATTCTACAGGAAGTCTAAAAGTGTGATTTCCGACGTTTTGACATTTAACTTCGAAAACTTGCTGTGGGCTCAAGGTGCAGAAGCCCTTTTAAGCGCCTATGATGAAGGACGGACAGGGGTATTTGGTTTGATTTTTCCAAGCAAGATCAAAGACTTTGCCGTCAGAAATTTTACAGAGGCTCAACATACACCACCTTTTTGGAAAAAAGAACAAAAATCGAAATTTGGAACCTGCAGTGATATTGAGGTGCACAAACCCACCTGGGCACTTTAGTTGATAGAAGACCTGGGCATTAGCTTTCAATCAAACCGCAAGTGGTCGAGAACTTTGCCATCTGGAATACTACAAGAAGTGTCAAATTGGTGATTTTCTACGTTTTGACATTCATGTTCGGAAACCTGCTGTGGGCCCAGGTGCAGAAACCCGACCAGGCGCTTACCATAGAGGACAGACTTGGTATCTGCGTTGATTTTTACCAAGCGTGGTCAGTAAATTTGACGTCAGGAGTTCTACGGAGGCCTCAACATACCCCCTTTTGAAAAAAAGATCGAAATTTGGACCCTATGCAGTGGGCTTGAGGTTCAGAAACTTACCTGGGCACTTAATTTTGTAGGTCTTGAGCACTAGCTTTATTTAAACCATAAGTGGTCAAGAACTTAGCCGTCTGGTATTATACAGAAGGTCTCAAAGAGTTCATTCCGACGTTTTACGCTCAACTTTGAAACCCTGCTGTGGGCTCAAGGTGCTGAAACCCACTTAGACGCTTATGACGAAAGACGAACAGGGTATGTGCATTGATTTTTACCAAGCGGGGTCAAAAACTTTGAAGTCAGGAGATCTACGGAGGCCTCAACATACACTCCTTTTTTGAACAAATAAAAAAAAGCCGAAATTTGGACACCTGCAGTGGGCTTGAGATGCAGAGACCCATCTGGGCACTTTAGTTGACGGAAAACTCAGGCACTGGCATTCATTTACACCACACGTGGTCAAGAACTTTGCCGTCTGGAATTCTACAGAAAGTCTTAAAATTGTCATTTCCGACGTTTTGACATTCAACTTTTTGGAAACCTGCTGTGGGCTCAAGGAGCAGAGACCCAACCTTGCGCTTATTTCGGAGGACGGAAAGGGTATATTTTACCAAGCAGGGTCAAAAACTTTGTCGTCCGGAGTTCTACAGAGGCCTAAGCATACACATCCCTTTTTGGAAAAATCAACAAAAGTAGAAATTTGGATCCCAGCAGCCGGCTTGAGGAACAAAAACTCACATGGGCAATTTATACGGCAGAAGACTAGTTTTCATTTAAACCAAAGGTGGTGAAGAACTTTCACGTCTTGAATTCTACAGGAAGTCTCAAAGTGGTCATTTCCGACGTTTTGACATTCGAACTTGGAATTTTGCTGTGGGCTCAAGGTGCAGAAAGCCACCTAGGCGCTTATTGTGGAGGACGGACAGTGTATCGGCTTTGATTTATCCAAGCGGAGTGAAAACTTTGCCGTCAGAAGTTCTACAGAGGCCTCAACATTCTCCCCTTTTTGACAAAAACAAAAACAAAAACAAAAAAAACAAACAAAAACAAAATTAGAAATTTGGATCCCTGCAGTGAAATTGAAGTACAAAACCCACCCGGTCACTTTTGTTGATAGAAGATTGGGACACTAGCTTTCATTTAAACCACAAGTGGTCAAGAAGTTTGCCGTCTGGAATTCTACATGAGGTGTCAAAGTGGTCATTTTCTACCTTTTTACATTCAAATTTGGAAACCTGCCTAGGGCTCCAGGTGCAAAAACCCACCCAGGCGCTTATCATGGAGGATGGACCGGGTATCTGAGTTGATTTTTACCAAGCAGGGTCAATAACTTTGCCGTCAGAAGTTCTACAGAGGCCTCAACATCCCCTTTTTTGGAACAAAATAACAAAGATCGAAATTTGGACCCCTGCAGTGGGCTTGAGTTGCAGAAACTTACCTGGGCACTTTAGTTGGTAGAAGTCTTTGGCACTAGCTTTCATTTAAACAATTTTACAAGAACTTTGCCGTCTGGAATTCTACAGGAAGTCTCAAAGTGGCCATTTCCGAAATTTTGACATTCAACTTTGAATATTTTCTGTGGGCTCAAGGTGCAGAAAGCCACTTAGGCGCTTATGATGGAGGACGGACAGGGTATCTGCTTTGATTTTACCAATAGGGGTGAAAAACTTCGCCGTCAGGAGTTCTACAGAGCGCTCAACATACACTTTCCCTTTTTGGAAAAAAAATCAACAAAAGCAAAAATTTGGATCCCTGCGGTGGGCTTGAGGTGCAGAAACCCACCTTGGCACTGAAGTTGGTAAGAAACTGGGACACTCGGTTTCATTTAAACCACAAGTGGTCAAGAACTTTGCCGTCTGGAATTCTACAGGAAGTCTCAAAGTGGTCATTTCCGACGTTTTGACATTAAATTTGGAAACCTGCTGTGGACTCAAGATACATAAACCCACCAAGGCACCTATGGTGGAGGACGGCTAGGGTATATGCTTTGATTTTACCAAGCGGGGTACAAAACATTGCCGTCAACATACAACCCCTTTTGGAAAAAAATCAACAAAAGTCGAACTTTGGACCCCTGACGTGTTATAGAGGTGCATAATCCCACCTACAGGAAGTCACAAAGTGGTCATTTCTGACGTTTTGACATTCAGACTTGGAGGCAGTGGTACCGATGACCTATTATAATGATTTAGCCAATAGCCATCTATATTTGTAGAAACGCATATCAAAAAAGCCAATGGTGACGAGTTTGATGTGATTCACATGTCGGACCTGCTGATTTATGGTTGTAGTCTCTATTTAGTGGCGTCCGTGTTAATCTCAACGAAGAATTGGTATCACCACTTCCCAGTCTTTATCCTTTTAGATGTTACCTAGAAACGCTTCTCAGTTATGGACCAGCAGCCAAAGATTGCCAATCGACTGGTGTCGTATGGTATACAGATACTCCTTCTTTATCATCAGTAGAGAATGGTAGGAAAAATATATGATTACCCAATCGAAAAGCAAGACAGTTAAGATGGTTGGGAAGTTGGATGTATTTTATCAAGAGAGATATTGACTGAATCGAGTTGAACTGAAAGTAAAACTGAGGGCAAGCCTAGATGTATTTGCTTTAATGGAAGAGAACTATGGTATCAAGATCAAAGAGATCAAATTGTACAAAAAAAATCAATTCAGTCTAGGTATTCGTATCAGACACGCCAAACTGTTTTTTTTTACAAAATGATTAAAAAATCAGTGAAAACTGTAACATCAGAATTTCTCACCAGAATGAATTAAAGCAGATATGCATGCATATATAAAAATGTTGTCAAGCATATGGAAGTGATTGCCAAAATCTGCAATCGTGAACAGTATTTAAATTTAATAACTGCTCTGCTTTTTTAACCACTATTTCTGTAGTCTGTCGTAGACTCCGTATTTAGAGCATATTTTTTTTTGAATTTTTACATTCTTCCTACCATGACCCTTGGTATAACCTAACACAGAGTTCGCCATATGTTTGATTAATATCCCTTTTGCTCTGGTCTTTATGGATAAAAGTCTCATTGGTGATCATACAACATCTGTTTTTACTGACTCATGTAAAGAAATGTCATTGAATAGATAACCGGATTTGAACGGTTTTCTTTTTTACAAGATAAAAAAATATCTTTTTGTTCTGTTGTCACCTTTAGAAAACCGCTTCTCTTTAAGGCGTCATTTTTTTCATCCCATTCATCCGGTGTTTTTTCAAGATACAAAATAGTTTTCAAATGGCACACCAGAATTGTAAACTAAACTTCTATTTAAAAAAAAAAAGAATTTAAAGAAAGGCCGAGATTTACAGTCTACAGTCCGGAAACACAGGATTATCAAGAGAAAGCACATCGTCTCTGTAGCGGCTAAATGTCCCCGTCCTCTTTGAACAAGCCCCTGTAAAAACTTGGCCTCGCACGAGCAAAGGAAAAGGTCAGCCAAAAGCGGCGCACAGCCCGTTCCCACAGGAATCCCCACCGTCTGTTTGAAAACACGACCTCCAAATTCGAGAAACATATTGTCGATCAAAAATTCTAACATTCCGACCACGCCATTCTCGGTGTACTTCCCACCTGAACCGGCGTGGCTCCCAACAAAACACGTCCCGTCTTTCCCCACAACCAAACAGGTGCATCCGCGTTCTCCACCCTCTGCGCAGAAACATTGATGCATTAAATCTGCAATCACAGTTTTCAGTCCACCATGCAGCAGGGTTGCACAAAGTGCAGAAAAACCAAAAACTCGAACGCCAAGGCAATGGGCAAGACTTGTCGAGGAAAGCTGCCCAAGGAGATCTTTTGAATTTCTGAGAATCCACATTTGACTCACACCGACCGTGGAGCAAGCCCCATTACAGCAATTTTTCAGGCCGTCTCTGACTACGGTCAACAAAGTAGTGAGGAGCTGTGAAAGAGGTTTAGTGGTGCATCTGGAAGACCCCGCAATGGATCTCTGTTTGTATGGATTCTTATGAAGTTTAGGTACCCAGTAGATGTAAGGGAGTTGATTGTTTTCATCATTAGCTTTTTGCCAAATGATGATAACACTGAAGTGTGATTTTTTACAATCTCATCCCTCGATATTGTAGTAGGGGTATAAGTGTAGGGTTTCCAGATGAACTGACGATGCCCATCTCCTTCACAAGACAGTCGAGATAGTGTTTCTTACACACAAACAGTATGTTGTTAGAAGCTTTGTCTACAGGGACAATAACGTAATTTTCATGCAGGTTGGAAAGAGTTCTTTCTTTAAGGGGACCTTCAAATATACTGGGATTTCTACATTATTTTCTTAGATAATGGGTAAAATCACTTTTATGTTAAACGGACAAGTCCATTTAAAATCAAGCAGCTATCATTCATTGGTTTTAACTTGGGTAGGTATTGTATTCTTGATTATTTTAGAGAAGTTTGAGTTAAAGTTCGATTTAAAAAAATCTTAAAATAAAGAACGAGCATGATAGCCCCAGTATTTCTAAGTGACCGGTTACATTAACAGACACATCATGTTATTTTATGATTTCATATACGGGATTAGAACAAATGTCCCTGTAGTCCAAGGGCTGGAATAACCTCCGCCCCCCCCCCCCAACTTCCGAACCCCATCCATTTTTTTTTTTAAGTCTGCATACATCCCATCCTCAAGAAAAACATGTTAACACGAGCATAACCTGCACGCACTTGTGGAACTTGGCCCATTTTGAGACCCACGTACCAAACTTTTTGAAAATTTCGTTTTTCGTTCAAGTTTTTCTTTCAGTTTCTTCAAAATGTTACCAAGATGTCTTCAACTTATAAAAAACGAGGTATCAAATGATTGCTTATTGTATGAGCTTTACAAAGAACCCAAGTTTTTACAATTTTTATGCCCAATACGTTCCATAGCGCAATTAAACGTACCCTACCCTAATGAAATATTGACGAGGAAACTTATATTTTCTTTGAAATTACGTAAGTTTGATGGTCTACAGAACCCAAAGTGCATCTCGATTCCCGATTCTGAAAATTGTTTTCAGCTTTTCAATCCAATTTCTTCAATTTAAAACAGGTTAAGACAATGTTAACACATTTTAAATGACCAGAATTTTATTTTCAACTATACCAAATACAGGGACCTTTGGATAATTTCGCTTTTGAAGAAGTTTTGTCTTTCTTTCTATGAAAGTGACAATAAAAGTCCGAAACGATCAAAGGAAGAGACCAGTAAGGAAAATCCGTATAACATTCGACTAAATCAGGGAAACACAATCCAACACAGAACATTTTTGGCAAGCCGTCATATTCCCGACTTGGAACGGGCATTTTATAAATAAAATGGTGGGTTAAACCAGGTTTAATGATGCATCAACCTCCCGCTTATATGACGACTAACTATAGCTTCTGTGTGCCCAGATTGTGTAAAATGTCAAAGCCATAATATTGTCAGGGGGCACTTCACTATTTCAATACGCCAATATTTGACAGACCTCGAAAATAGTACTATAAAAAATAGTGCCTTATAATTTGTAGTGACTCCAGCCAATTGATACATGTTATAATCAGCAAGATCATAGAATATTTCCAGATGAACGACAGAGAGCAAAGAACAGTTAAAAAACATGATTAAGTTGCGTAACAAGCTAGAACGGATATTCTTAGTAAACAAATATCATTTAAAAAGGTATCAAATGAAAGCTTGATATATTTGCTTCACAACCATAACAAATAATGGCCGTTTTTAGGTAATATATACATCATATATCAATACAACTTGTATATGCGACTCTAGATGCCGACAATTTTACCCCTATCCCAATAAATTTTCCCTGAAACTGGTGTTTTTTGGTCTATGTTCGCATAAAAATAACAAGAACATGCAAAATGTGTGTTGTATATGAAATTTTGCATGATTCATCGACTAAAACTCAATATTTCTCCCCAAATCGGGATTTGTCAATACTTAACTGTTAAATCGCAATATGTATCAAATCTATAGAATATATCTGCAGATATGCCAATTAAGAGATTCATTAGATGTCTCAAAACATTGTTTAAAAAAACAAGGGTTGTTGTATGAGACTCTAAATACCCAAAATCTTACCCCTACCCCAACACATTTCCCCCCAAATTGCCATTTTTTTGTCTATGTTGGGATAAAAATAACCTACACACGCAAATTCTGCGTTGCATATAAGAAAGTTGTGTGAATACTATCATGATTTGGTAATTCAAAACCTAGTTGTCAGTTTATACACAATATTTTGTCCAAAATTGATGAAAAATGGAAATTTTTAGCATTTCAGATTTGTTCAAAATTCACTTTTAAATCGTTATTTATGGCAAATCTGGAGGATTTATCTGCAGATATGCCAATTCATTGTCTACACCGATACATATATTATTTTAAAACACTGTTTAGAAAAATTAGGAATGTTCAATTTGAATCTACATACTGAAAATTTTACCCCTACCCCAAGAAAATGATGCTTAAAAATCTCCAAAATATTACCGTGTGTACTTATAAATGAACAAAGCATAATAATGTTTTACTCCGTTTACAAAAAATGCATATGATACATCATAATGTGTAATTTTGACTGCCAAAATATGGGTAAAATTGAATATTTTGGACGATTATCGTGAAAAATGGGAATTTTCAGTATTTCAGAATTTTCCGAAAATCAAAGTTAAATCGCTGAATAACTGCCCATAAACCGGGCGCATGATCATATTTTTGATATATGGGATGCTCCGTGTGTTTTGGTGTTTGAATATTATGTAATTGGACCTTTATACAATGCTTAAGCTTTTCAAGCTGAATAAAATTAAATAAATTGTGTTGAATATGTGTGGTAAGGGGTAATATGTTTGCAATTTATGAGACTGTAGTTAGTCTCAAAAGGCTTAAAAGCATACTTTCTAATTGCTTACATACTTGTAGGGTAAAACATAACCATTCTATGGTGTATGGTATATGGTGTAATGGTGTATGGTTCGATGGTGCATGGTGTATGGTTCAATGGTTCATGGTGTATGGTATAATGGTGTATGGTGTTGCAACGTGAACCATACACCATACACTATGAACCATACACCATACACTATGAACCATACACCATACACCATAACCCATACTCCGTACTCTGTAACTATGGACCATACACCATACACGATCGAGCGACACGATGTGAACGAGAGACAATGAACTGCATGGCGCCCCGGGACTGACGCAATCGAAGTTAATATAAAATACATTTTTAAAAATATGTTAACCTTATAAAGCAATGATAAAGAAAATTAATTATGCTTTGTATGCGCCAGCAGCTTTCTAATAATTTATAGTAAAAAAAAAGCCCAAAACATGTAGTCACAAAAAGGGCTTATCTTTTTTTATAAATAAAACCGAAGATGTGAATATATAACCGCGAAAAATATTCTTTTTTTTCAATTTGTATTTTAACGTATTTATGAATTTTCCACCGAAAGCGGGTGGAAATTATCTTCGTTAATGTCCATATACTCACAGTACACTCAGGGATATTTTGATGAATTTTCCCTTCGGAATAATGTTCCCTAAAACATGCAAGAAATTTATATACTAACAAACTCTCATATTTAGTATGGTTTGCTATAAATGAAAACTAAAACTCAAATTTGGCACACATTTGTCTAAACCATGCAACATACGGTGTATTCATAGTATATGCCATTTTGTCACAATGATATCTACCTGCTGTGACTCTTATTTGGTATAGATTTCCTGAAAAGATTCAACAATAAGGCTATCAAAAGTATGCAATATGGTGTAAATGCCATCTAGTACTCAAATTTGGAGCAAATATACTGAAAATATGCAACAATAGGGATATCCATAGTATGAAATACGGTGTAAATGCCATCTTATACTCAAATTCTGTACAAATTTACTGAAAATATGTAACAATATGAATATTGATAGTATGCGATATGGTGTAATGCCATTTACTACTCAAATTTGGAACAAATATACTGAAAACATGCAACATTAGGGATATCAATAGTATGCGATATTGTGTAAATGCCATCTAGTAATCAAATTTGGTACAAATTTCACTGAAAATATGAAACAATAGGGATATCAATAGTATTAGATGTGATTTACATGTCATCTAGTACTCAAATTTGGTACAAATTTGCTGAAAATATGAAACAATAGGGATATCGATAGTATGGGATATGGTGTAAATGGTGTAAACGCCATCTAATACTCAAATTTGGCATAAATTTACTGAACACATGCAACAATAGGGATATAGATAGTATGCCATATTATGTAAATGCCATCTAGTACTCAAACTTCATGCAAATATTCTGAAAATATGCAACAATAGGGATATCGACATTATGCGATATGATGTAAATGTCATCTAGTACTCCAATTTAGTACAAATACACCGAAAACATGCAACAATAGGGATATCAATAGTATGCGATATGATGTAAATGCCATATAGTACTCAAATTTGGTACAAATATACTCAAAACATGCAACAATAGGGATATCGATAGTATGCTATATGGTGCAAATGCCATCTAATACTCAAATTTGGTGCAAATATACTGAAAATATGCAACACTAGGGATAAAGATAGTATTCCATATCATGTAAATGCCATTTAGTACTCAAATTTGATGCAAATATACTGAAAATGTGCAACAGCATGGATATTAAGATTATGCGATATGATGTAAATGCCATCTAGTACTCAAATTTGGTACAAATTTAATGAAAATATGCAACAATAGAGATATTGATAGTATGCGATATGATGTACATGCCATCTACTACTCATATTTGGTACAAATTTACTGAAAATATCCAACAATAGGGATATAGATAGTATGCGATATGACGTAAATGCCATATATAGTACTCAAATTTGGTACAAATATACTGAAAACATGCAACAATAGGGATATCAATAGTATGTTATATGGTGTAAATGGCATCTAATATTCAAATTTGGTGCAAATATACTGAAAATATGCAACAGTAGGGATATAGGTAGTGTGCGATATGATGTAAATACCATCTAGTACTCAAATTTGATGCAAATATACTGAAAACATGCAACAATAGGGATATTGATAGTATGTGATATGGTGTAAATGCCATCTAATACTCCAATTTGGTACAAATTTACTGAAAATATGCAACAATAGGGGTATCAATAGCATGTGATATGATGTACATGCCACCTGGTACTCAAATTTGGTACAAATTTACTGAAAATATGCAACAATAGGGATATCAATAGTATGCAATATGATGTAGATATCATCTAGTCCTCAAATTTGGTACAAATATACTGAAAATATGCAACAATAGGGATATAGTTAGTATGCGATATGAAGTAAATGCCATTTAATACTCAAATTTAGCATAAATTTACTGAAAACCTGCAACAATAGGGATATAGATAGTATGCGATATTATGTAAAAAACATCTAGTACTCAAATTTGATGCAAATATACTGAAAATATGCAACGATAGGGATATCGATATTATGGGATATGGTGTAAATGCCATATACTACTCAAATTTGGTACATATTTACTGAAAATATGCAACAATTGGGGATATAGATAGTATGCGATATGAAGTAAATGCCATATATAGTACTCACATTTGGTAAAAATTTACTGAAAATATGCAACAGTAGTGATATAGATAGTATGCGATATGATGTAAATGCCATCTAGTACTCATAATTGGTTCAAATCTACTGAAAATATGCAACAATAGGGATATCGATGGTATGCGATATGGTGTAAATGCCATCTAGTACTCAAATTTGGTACAAATTTTACTGAAAATATGCAACAATAGGGATATCAATAGTATTAGATAAGATTTACATGTCATCTAGTACTCAAATTTGGTACAAATTTACTGAAAATATGCAACAATATGGATATCGATAGTATGCAATATTGTGCAAATGCCATCTAGTACACAAATTTGGTACAAATTTACTGAAAATACGCAACAATAGTGATCTCGATAGTATGCGATATGATGTACATGCCATCTAGTACTCAAATTTGGTACAAATATACTGAAAACATGCAAATATAGGGATATCGACAGTATGCGATATGGTGTAAAAGCCATATAATACTCAAATTTGGTACAAATTTACTGAAAATATGCAACAATAGGGATATAGATAGTATGCAATATGATGTAAATGCCATCTAGTACTCAAATTTGGTACAAATATACTGAAAACATGCAACAGTAGGGATATCCATAGTATGGGATGAGGTGTATATGCCATCTAATACTCAAATTTGGCTAAAATTTACTGAAAACATGCAACAATAGGGATATAGATAGTATGCAATATTGTGTAAATGCCATCTAGTACTCAAATTTGTTGCAAATATACTGAAAATATGCATTAACAGGGATATCCATATTATGCGATATGATATAAATGCCATCTAGTACTCAAAATTTGTACAAATATACTGAAAACATGCAACAATAGGGATATCGATAGTATGCGATATGGTGTTAATGCCATCTAATACTCAAATTTGGTGTAAATATACTGAAAACATCTAACATTACGGATATTGAAAATATGCGATTTGCTGTAAATGCCATCTAATACTCAAATTTGGTACAACTTTACTGATAATATGCAACAGCATCGATACCGATAGTATGCTATATGTTGTAAATGCCATCTAGTGTTCAAATTTAGTATAAATTTAACACATATGCAACAGTTTGCATTTGGATAGTATGTGATATGTTGTAAATGCCATCTAGTACTCAAATTGAAACAAATTTTCTGAAAATATGCTACATTGACATCGATAGGATACGAAATGGTGTTAATGCCACCTATAGTACTCAAATTCTCTATTTTTATGATTGATGATGGTTTTAAAGGAGTGGGTCATTGTCCGTCATTGTACAGTGTATAAAAATAGAAATAGTTTCTAAATATCATTGCACCTCAAATAAGATCGTGTTTGTAGTACGAAAAAAGATTAGTCACATCCCTAATGTACGCTCGATACATGTAATCGAAAGATATAGAAGGAATACTTAATAAACAAGACGCGGGAAAAATTACCATTCTAAAAGCGAGAAAAAGCAACACGTGAAATAAAATACGACAGCCGAAAATCTGTATCATCCTTTTTTATTTACACGATTTTAAATAACAAGCTTCGTGGAAAGTATTCTAGAGTCAAGACTGAAAATGAGATCTCGAAAAATTTTAATTGAAAATCCTCATTCTGTCCTGCAAAACTCGGACTAATATCATTTCCAGTGTGAAAAGATAAAATTCAATTGTTGTATGCACCGGTCACGGTATAAAATAAAAACTGAAATACAAATACATTGTATTAGACATCGTGTATGGTGTAAGGTGTAAAAGTGTATGGTGTATGGTGTATGGTGCATGTTGTATGGTATATGGTGCATGGTGTATGGTGCATGGTGCATGGTGTATGGTGTAAAGTATATGGTGTAATGGTGTATGGTGTGATGGTGTATGGTATATGGTGTAATGGTTCATGATGTATGGTGTAATGGTGCATGGTGTATGGTACATTGGTGTGATTGGTTATGTTTTACTGTACAAGCACTGTAGATATGTATCGATTTCATGAAGTATTTGCATCTCAAACTCAAAACAGCAGAAATTCTGAAAAATAGAAATTTCACATTCCTCATACAATTTTGGACAGAAGAGTCCAAAAAGAGACCTTTTGAAAAGTTTAAAAATACTTAAATGATCTTCTGCATGCCAGTTTTAATGAAATGCACGCTAGAATTTCAATTAAACATTATTTTTTTATCATTTAGAGTCTGAATATTTCAAATTTTCTCTTAATTTTTAGGAGAGGGGTGCTAATTAAAAAATTTCTGAACCTACAATATGTCTGAAACTAAAACTTTTGCGTACAAGTTGTTGCTAACATATCTCAATTATTATTACATCGACAATTATTAAATATATATTCAGATTTTACGATCCTAAAGTCAGAAGCTCGAAATTAAAAAACAAAAAATCTAAAATTCCGAAAATTTTATTTTTTCAAATATTTTATACTTAAAATCAAAATTTTATGACTTAAAACGTTTTATTTTCCATCATTGTATCACAACTGATAAGTTAGGGGCAAAAAACTAGATCAAATTACGAGGGTTCTTTATCTGAAAGGAATTGACAGCATAAAATCGTCATTTTCGCAATTTTTTTTCAGGGGTAGGGGTTGATTTTTTGTATCCCCAGATCATAGAATGGGCGTAAAGTACCCAAACTTGTCTTCATTATAGGCATATGAAATTATCTTTAATTTGATACCAATTGTCAGTACATAATTCTTATCTGTAAAAAATAAGAGAGCTTAAAAGATGAAACTTATTTTAAAACGAAAATATAATAATTTTTTCGGGTGTACTATAAAAGTGGTCCTATACTGTCTATGCGTGCAGGTTATGGTGAATAAAAGGATATGGAGTAAATGCACATGAGACAAAGTCTCTACAAATACATGGTAAAAAACAAGCAAAGGAACAACGCTTTTATTATTGTTCTTCATCTTGAAGTCACCATGAGGCCTTCAACAATGAGCTTTGCTCGTGTAAACATAGTTTTATTTTGAAGAGGGGACATAGAAGGACTGAAAAAAAAACCGTCTGGTTCGGAAGTGGGGGGTGCACGGAAAGTGTTTCCAGCTCCCGGACTACTGCATTTGGTATCCCGATTACAAGTCTGATTAACTGTTATCTTGATTACAAATAGGGGTACAAAAACCTCTTCTTTGATAGAAGAAAACGAACAAAATTGGGACTTAACACGAGGTCTGAGTTCTTGGCTCCAGCTTTTTTAAATGTGGGGCTCCCCTCTTCAACGCAAGGACTCTGAGATCCAACATTAGAGCAACGCGCTCCAACAGAAGGGCTCCGGGCTCCAAAACTAGGGCTCCGGACTCCATTCACAATGCTTCGGACTCCACTCACTTGGCTCCGGGCTCAACACATATGGGCTTCGGGCTTTCAGTGATCTGTGGAGCCTGTGTTATTACCCAAAGCAAAAGATGTATCATCATACATATAGGCTCGCTAATACAACCCAAATTATACTTAAAGGTTAGGCAACTTTTGATCCAATTATTTATGGGACTTCATTTACTTGTGCAAATACCTTAGATATCATGATCTCGACTACAGCTTAAAATATGGATAATAAAGTTTAAATACTAAAGAATCATCAAAGAGGAACCAGTGCCATGACTGAGCCGTTTTGACTTTTGGGACCAGTTTCATTAATTCAACCATCATGCTCATATGTAAGTTATTTGTTCAGTATCTGCTCTTCAGTCATGGTCATATGGAGGTTATATGTTCTCTTTCGGCTCTTCGATCATGTTCATATGCTTTTTTTAAAGTTTTCCTGTTCCGGTTGCTTGATTTTCAACTACATTGGAGTTTTCAGATTGGCCATTTAAGGAACTGGGATTTACTTCAGTTGTTATACTTTGTTCAATTAGTCGGATTTTTTATCAAAAGGATAAACAGATCTCAACCAACCACTTGTAATAAAAAGAAAGTACGATGTCTTGCGATCCCGGCACTATGAACCAAAAAAACTACTGTCCATACCAGACACAGTCTTTTTCTAACTATCGTGAAATGTAAGAGTCGTATTAAAGCTATGGGACGTCTATAAAGTTCTGTTATGGATTGAGACAGTCCTGAACAGTGATTGATAAACATAATTTTGACTGTGTCGAGATTTCTAACACTGTTCATTTTGAGTTTATGGTCTTCCAAACGTTTAGATTTTATCTGCACTGATGAGACATAATTTGTCGAAATGCGCATATGCAGAAAGTAAATTCACAGTAACTTCGGTATTTAGTTAACTGTAACAGTATATGACAGTCAGTGACAGTGTTTACCTGTATTGTAAATAACTGTCCCTGATTGTAACAGTACTTTTTTTACCATTAAAGACTGCAATCCTTGTGACGAACTGTGGCTGATTGTGACAGTATTTATTTGGCCTATATTTGACTATCATTAACTGCAACAGGTAAGGATAGATGTTTATAAGATTTACATGTACTGACATGCACTGTCATCAACTGTCACAGTCGCTTTTTGGTCATTGCATATTGATTTGTTTATTGTCTTATGCTGTCATATATTTAGTTATTTCATATATTACTGATAGGTAATTTTCTGTTATGTACTAATTTAATAGAAGAAGCAAAAGTTTTTTTTTTTTCGTAGAATAAAATATTTTCCAAGGGTTTAGGAAAATGAATTATGTTGACATGAAGCAGAATGTAAGATATTGTTTAAATTGGAAAAATGCAATTGAAAAGCAAGTGAAAAGACGATCTTAATTAAGAAGTTCCTGTTTTTATTCTATCAGAAGGAAAGCATGATATTATGTGATTTCTCAATATTAGCATGAAAATGTGCACTTTCATAATGTGTGACAGAATCATACATATGAACACTCTGCATTCTTAATATCTATATTTATTGCGGGGAAGACAACATCCAAATTCCTGATCAGTTTAAACTTTCTAATTTTCCGGCTAATATACAGGAGTGTCCAAGGGTATTACACAAATGATTGAATAGATTGTTTATTATTCTATTTTTCCATAATCTCTAATGATTAAAAAAAACTCCCATCCGCTTTGGAAAAATAACCAACATCTGACACTGGCAGATTCAAGGTATACACACCCAATTTTACCACTGTATATTCACAATTTTAACTTATCTTTATAATTGAACATGAAAATGAAACATTTCTACAGTGGTGGATAAGGCTGGAGGGTTCCGGGAATAGGGTCCCCCTTTCTGGAAAAAAGAATCGTACAGAATTGAGGTAAAAGTTGACAAAACTGGCAAGAAATCGACTGGAACCCATTCGGAGCCCCCTTTTTCCAAGGCTGGATCCACCGGTGTTTATAGGATTCTATTTTAAAAATCGTCCAACTTTTACACCATTTTCGGATGTACAGCCCCCTTTTAAAATCCTGAGTATTTGATTCCACGATTGCGAACATATTGCGTAGATGTTAGTCACTCGAAATCCAAAGAAACACATGAAACCCACTTTGTAACATGTAAATAAACAGTATTTTCATTTAATAATTACGATGCTGAAGTTTTAGACTTAAATAAACACAAAAATATTGTATATAGTATATCAAAGCGGGATAACTGTAGCAACTATTCAAAACCTTAACTCTTAAAACTACAAAAATCAATTATCCTCCGTAAATTTGACAGGTACATGTATGTCACGTGTCACTGACTTTGATTTAAAAAAAAAAAAAAAAAAAGTTACATACTAGTAGATCTTACGATTAAGTTTAGACCGTGTAGACATAACCAAGAAGACATAATATTGTAAGTAAATTTTCAACTTTTACTTGTCATCTACTTGCGAGTTTACAAGCCAACATAAACTTTATATAGAAAAAAAAGAAAAGCCTGAAAATTAAGACTAACAATGCTGAAGAAAAATGTTTTATTTTTACAGAGTCTAACCGACAAAAGACTAACAGTTAAGGGACATTACTTGATTATTGGTGTACATATTATCAAGATGCCTTGTAAATAGGTTGCTTGTATCAGTAATACGACAAGTAATCCATGTATTTGTCAAACAGTAGGTCATACGGATCTTCAAAGGTTCTCTGGGTTGAAACCTCCAGTAATATTGGACCACATTTACATGATTTTGGGTGGCGTTCTCACATAAAACGATTATTACAACAACAATCAGTATTTTGAGTTCCGAAATTAACATTTTTTTAACTGTATATTGGTGTGGATTTATGGATTAGTTCACGGTCTACACGAACTATTCGAATACTTGAACAAAAAGCTTTAAATTGTTACAGTAGGTATGTTCACTGGAGAGTAACATGAAAGATAAAAACAATTTTAAAAAGCCCGATAATTTTGTCAAAATCTGATTAACCTCTAACGAAAAAGACAAAAGTGTATTAAAATTTGTAAATGGTGGAATCAATCTTAGATCATTGAGGATAAAAGGAATTAGTAGGATCGAACAAGTTTCATATTTAAAAAAAAAATATAATTCCGAATCCAAAATGCATAATCAATGACTGTTTTGAGTAAAATTATAGTATCAAAAGGACATATAAGATACATTTAATAGACCAACTGACATGAGACCAGGGATATATATTTGTCCCTGGTGAGACAAAAAAAAAAAATCTGCCACGTATTCAATGGTTTTGGTCTGCATTCAGACAAGGGCTGGTGGGTGGTTATTGGTTTCCATTGAATTAACTATGATGCCATATCCCATTTTTGTAGTCGATTTGATGACAATTGATTAGAAAACAATCAAAAGGGAAATAATTATACACTATCATACGGCATGAGTATTTCAAAACATCTGAAGAGATCTAGAACTTAAGACGTTTGTTAATAAAGTATATGGAAAATGGATATAACTACTGAACTGACCTACTTATCTATAGAAAAAAACAATATATATATATATATATATCCTGTGATTTCCGACGTTGCAATTGTCCTTGGATTGTTCTTTTCAGACTGACGGTTCGGTTATCACTTACTTTACTCATAGAAATCCCAAACCGTCAATAAACTGAGATATTTTTTTATCCACCCGCAGGGACTACATGAATGTATTTTCTACCAATTGATCAAAATCTATTGTGACCGGACGTTTTGTATCCGAATGACACAGTCTGTTTCTGGGGAACTAGCTTAGTATTTCAAAAAGAAGTCGCTGAATCAAATTTCAATGTTGTATTTCAAATCTGTAGGTTTCAACAGTCAATAATAAATCTTACAGTAATATATTTCACAACAATTACAATAAAAACTGGAAACTGATTGACAGGAATAGGGGTAACAAGTTAAGTTATGAAATAAAATGACTTTTTACAATCAGTAAATTGGCTAGAAGTCGGACTATCCTTTACTTAACAAATATCGTTATTTAAACATTGTCCGTTTCAGTTTGACAGATTAGCATTTATGTGATAATAGAGTATTTGCATATAACATGTATCTGGATATGTATCGCATCGGATCATCTGGCCAAAATTCAAACAGGTATTACTGATCCGACAACAGAACTCTGATTTACTTAAGTAAGCATTTTCGATTCCGCGTCCTTTTTTATTTATTGTTGACAATTGTATTCAGTAATAAAATGACCTTTGTAATAAGATCGGTGATAGACCGACTCTGTATCACATAACCTGTAACCCAGAAGGGGGTCGATTTTTTTTGCACTTTAACAGTAAACTTTAAACAGGTATAGATGCATAATTTATTTGGAATATGTTATGCACTTGAGCCGAACATTAGGGGATATTGTTTTTCGCCCTGTCCTTAAGACTCTTAAAAACATAATATTTTATTTTCATTGCATTTTTTTATTTATTCATTCATCTGAAAATTTCGTGTAGTGAGCATGTTCATGTTTATGTCAATGCATATCAAGTTTAAACATTTTGTGAGTAATCAACTGATATTTATGAGTTGAAAATACAACTACCGGATCCACCTTGTGTAAAATAATTCTGAACAAAGTTTTTAACATATCCAAACAGGTTTGCAACCTCTAACCCCTCCGTGCAAGAAAAGTGTAATTGCAAAGAGATTCGATTCACATTTGTTTTAGAACATACAAACAGCAAAGGCAGTGAACCAGACGTCAAATATCAAATACACATTAAAAACTTCTATAATAGATTATTAGCAGATATTGACAACCAAGTCGAGAAGACCCGTTGTCCAGTCGAGAAGGCACAAATATAGTCAGATAAATGCAATCTTCATCAGTGTGTCCAAGCATTAATGTAAAAATAGAATTAAAATGTTTAGAAAGAATGGAAATTACATTGATAGAAAGTACATTAATGTTTGATAAGACACCGAATAAGGGCGAAAACAAGAAGACAAAATTTTTAGGTATTTTTTAGGTAGTACAACAGTATAGAAACAAAATTAACAAGCTCCGTACTATATATATCTGATTGGTATTTTCTTTTCATGATAGCCGATAAAAGTGTATTATATAAAATAGATTTTATAATATTTTAATATATTTGATAAAATTTGATTTGAACAAAGAAACGACGTTACCTAACAAACATTTGAGACGTTTTACACAATGTAACAGAAATCATGTGACAGTTCGACAACCCAGGGAGACAGCCTATTGTCACCCTCGGCAACACTATCTATCCAACAACAAGCAAAGTATATTGCGGATGCATTGCTAAAGTCAACTTCAGGAAAAGACAAAACTGGCAAGCAAAGAATTTTAAGCTAATGATATTAACTTTTTGTGATTAAAAAATTTAAAATTAATTAAAACCCTGAAAAGGGGGGGGGGGCTGAATGACCACTTGAGGATTTCGACAGCCTTAATCGCTCACCTTGGCAATCGAAAATAGAGATAAGAAGTTTCTCACCCCTTTCCTACACAACGGACACAATTTTTTCAAAAAACAGACTTTTCCAACATTACAGTTTTACTCAATATTTTTTTATTTACCAATCTGTTGATTTTAATTGACTTCATTGAGCATTTACCATTCAGTCCATAATACAGTGACTCGTGCAAACGTATGTATATAGTTAACACTGTAAAAAATGTGTCTAAGTGGAAGACATGTTTCAGAGCATTTTTTGCCCTAGACATGTTTAATCCCGAAACGCTATTTCTTTAGACATGTCACTTCTTAAGACATGTCTAGAAAGAAGACGCTTTCAGCATAGACATGTCTCAGTTGTAAACATTTAAGAATTAAGACATGTATAGTCAAAAGACACCAAATAACCAAAGCGAGGCTCGCGCGTTTAAAAGCATGGGTATCAATTTACACCATTGTTTACGTGAAGTGCATGGAAAGACTGAAGTGAACATATAAAAACACATGCAGCTGAAGTTTTCATTCAAGCTAAGACTTTAAAGAGTAACAATGCGTACTTGACGTATTTTCTGTAGCTATGTCATACAATTATTCTGTCAATCTAGATGCGACCATCTTTATGTACACCCATTCTGTGAAACGTGTGAGAAATGGCCATTGTGCATTTAATAGTCATCCATAAAGCATTAGAGGAGTAAGACTCCTATAAAATGAGGAGAACAATAATATAGAATAGAATATAGAAGTCGGATTATTACTCTTAAAAACACAGTAATATCATTATAAGATGACTTTGACAACTTCGTGATTCATGTCCCCCTTTTTTCCTCCATCGGAATTTATTCTGTAATATCAATATTGATAGTTTTATTTTTGTTTTATTTGTATCGTTTTCTACATCTTATTACACAATATATACGTTTTGTGCAAAGTTCGTAACCAGCCCTTGATGTTTGTGTGTGTGTGTGTGGGGGGGGGGGCATTTTAATCACATGATCGCGTAAGAATTGTCATACGACTTGTTTTATTTAAATAACAAAAAATAATAAATAGATAATTTCATAAATGGTTCATAAAATCCCCGATACAATCAGTAAGTGCAATTTGACAGAGGTGAAAATACCGATGTTCAATTATGAATTTTCACTTGTATTTTTCAGACAACAGACCTCCTGCTTAATGTCCAAGAAAAATGATGCATCTAGGATTATTTTTGTGAATCATATTTTGACTTAGATTCGAACTGATTCAAGGGGAGAAGGAGCTAAGATCAAAATTAGACACTGTCACCTATGACAATGACCGTGAATTACATTTGTATTTACTGTTCTGCTACCGTGCATGGGACTTCTCCAATCCAAAACGATATCAGCTTAGATTGGGATTCCTTGAGCACAACATATCACAGGACAAGGAAAATAAGTTAACTATGACCTGTAATTACTTGAATGTTTGGGAAAATTTATGCGATATTTTTAGCGAAAATTTCAGCGAAAATGATTAGACTTTTAGTGTGACACTTCATTCAGACGTATAGTTCCTGTCTTGCAAAAACTGCTTTCAATTGCTGAAAATATGTTTAGTTTTGCATCAGGAAAAGGTCTGTAAATTTGTGTACAATAAAATGTTTTGCATTAAAATGATTTAGTTATATAAGTATCCCTGTCTCCGATTATGCTGCATACTACTTACTACAATAGCACAAAAGTAAAAAGTTAGTATATGAAATACTAAACATTTTAGTGTGTGCCTGTTTATGGGATGTGCAATTTTAGTTTAGTAAAACAGAGATATTAAGAAATGATTTGTTTTGATTATTTGTATTGGAAGATGGGATGTCTCCTTGATATCTACATCATTTCTTTCTCTTTCATTTTTACAGGATTCCTAATGTCAAACTTTACAGTCTTCCAAAATATACTCTTATCTTAAAGGAATTTGAATACGACATTGCACTTTACAATTTTTCTATCTTTAAACTGCCAACAAGGACCAATATCAGCTGATTCCATAATGTTCTAATACAATGGAAAATGATCAGAGTGCAACCGCATCAGGATTTATATATAGTACCAGAAGGATCTTCATTTTAAGGAACATTCTAGTGGCTGCAAATATTGAAAAGGGACAACAAAAATGTGTGATACTTTAGAGTCATGAGAAATAAACTGAAAAATGTCTTTGGACCAGACAAAAAATGTTTGGAATTTCAAATTCCTACTTGTCGAATCTAAAATATTACCCAATTTGTTTCTTACTACCCTAAGTGGCATGCATTTTCATTGTTTTATTTTAGTTCTTTTTACCTGCGTCACCTAGAAGCCGCTCGACTCCGTCCGTCCATGACGCTTTGGGGTTACCCAGTTCGTGTAATCTGAAACTCAGACACCTTTAACCGGATACTTTTGAAAATCTGCGCAGTTGTTGTTGACACGTTGAAGATGTGCACCTACCCTTTTGGTGACATTTGGATAAATTTTTCGAAGTTATCTATTGTTGAACTTAGTTATTTTTTCTTCAAATTTTAACATTACGGTACTGAGCTTGTGTAATCTGAAACTCTGACACTTTATACCAGATTCTTTTGAAACTTTGCACAGTTATTTTAAACACATTGAAAATAAGCACCTTCCCTTATGATGAGATTTGAATGCAAATTGTGGAAATTATCCATTGTTGAACTTAGTCATTTTTCTTCAAATTTTTAACATAACTGTACTGAGTTTGTGTAATCTGAAACTCTGACACCCTATACCTGATGCTTTTGAAACTTTGCACAGTTGTTCTGAACACAATGAAGATGTGCATCTCCCATTGTTCACTTGAGAACTTGGTCATTTTTCAAGCATAATTTAACATTGCAGTGCCTGGTTTGCACATCTCTGTCAAATAATTCTGAAAGTTTGCACTGTTGTTTGAACACATCGATGATATGAACCTTCTCTTAAGACAAGTTTTGATTTTAGAAATGTCAAATCTATCTATTATTGAACTTGTGTTTTGTATTGTATTGTATCATCGTGGTACTCAATTTTTGTCCAGAGACATTGCAGTGTTTTAAACACACTGATCATGGGCAGCTATTCTTGAATTTTTGCATGCTATCACATATTTTCTCATAAAGATCAAGGTATGTGCTTATTTGAAACTCAGGTTTGGTTTTCACCTTTGCTGAAGTGCTATGGACTATTTTCATTTTATACTTTAGTCAACTTTGTACTTTTAGTTTTGTTTTTTTCATCTTTTTTTGTCTATAGCAGTAATAGGGTTGAACTTTATATAATTTCAATTATAACTTGCATTTGAAGAATGTTTTGGTAATAAGGTAACTGAATACTTGTTAGAATTGGTAAACCTATACTTGATATTCTGTTAGGTTTGGGTAAAAACAAATTCTCAGTTGAACATGTGTGACGGTGACGCAGGTCCAGACATGTAATTGGTCTTGTTTATATCAAGACATGTAAGACATGTCTTTATTCAAGACACTTAAAAGATAGACATGTTTGTATCTAAGCACCAACCCAAAAGACATGTCTTGGATTTAGACATTTTTCTATGCACATCTAGCGGGAAGGCATGTCTCATATGAAGACGTGTTTTAAAAGATGCATGGATAGTGTAGAGAAAAATGTCTAGGGCCTAGACAAATTTTTTCAGTGTATAAAAGAATGTGTTCGATTTCTTCACACATTTGTTTACATTTCCAGTAATTTTAACCAACAGACATGTTCCTGGATAGATCACTTTGCTTCACATATTATGTGATCTACATTGTATATCATATCTTGTTTCAGTAGATGAAAACAAGTCTGTCGTTGAAAAAAAAATATCGACTGTCGGGATTGCAGGCTATTCTTTAGTATTATCATAGATACAGCAGATACATACGTCGATACATTTATACGTTTCTTTATACAAGATCTCTAATTGAGCGAATTAAATAAGGCAGTTGTGGCATAATGCTTTGAAACATTTTATCCGAAGAATAGTTACACATAACCACCCGTGTAAAATACACGTAAAAAGTGAAAGCGCGGCTTTGTCTATCTAAATGAAATAAAAATTAAATCGATAAAATTGTGATTTACAAAACATAGATGATATAAACAACTGATTAATAATTCTTTTCAAAATTATTTTTTATAAATAATGAAATAAACGAAAATAAATCAACTTAAGCAGTGTAGCTTCTAAAATGTAGCTGTACTCAGGCATAACATAACAAGAAGTAATAGGTTGTGATTCGTGTGCATGGGAGGGGAGAGGCTTTTGTTACTATCCAGTAAATTTCTCGCTATATACCCTGTCTGTAACCTGAATTTCATTCGTATTCCGGTAAACAGCCCTCGAGACATGAAATCTTGTCGAAATAAACACCAGTCGATTCAATATCTTGTTTTCATATAATGACCTTTTCGATTTCCTTGGAAATTACCTGGCAGTTTTCCGAAAATATGTTGACATTCATGGAATAACATCCAATTAAATGATCACTGACATAATTAATACAAGATAAATATAATGATTTAAATCTCATTTCCCGTTAAGGATATAGATTAAAGGTATCCTGTTCAGTACAGTGTTAAACCGAAATTATTGATATTATTACGTTTGCAAAGCTACAATTATTTCATTATAATATTGACTATTTTTTACAAATTTGTTGAAAAAATCCTGTTAATATTGTGGTAGTTTGGTTTGCTTGAATGACTTAACGTTTGCTAATGTGTTTACCACTACTATCTCATTCGTTTATTGGCGCTACTTGCAATTAATGGTAGCTTTGAATGAATTAATCTGACAGCATTTGGTGATTTAGCATAAACTAGGGGTAATAACATGAGCCCAGTGAGCAGAACCTAAAGCCCTTTCAAGGTAGCCCATAGCATAGTAACTTGTAATCGCAGCCTTGTGTAAGGATCCTGGGGCTCTAGTGTTAGAGCCTGTAGCCTTTTGTTGGAGCCCGGATCCCTTGTGTTGGAGCTCGATGCCCCACGTTCAAATAAGGTTGGAGCCCAGAGCCCGTGTTATCCCCTGATAAAATTCCCAAAGGTTTAACATTGATCTGAAAAAATACCGTTAACCATAATCCCGAATACCACTGAATATAAAAGCGCTGATTCCACGTCCCGGAAAAGTCTTTCCGCCCATTATACTATAATTCTTAAAAGAGGCACTTCCTTGAATTTTCCACTCACTTCCGCATTCATGCATCAATGTGTAGGATGTCACTCCTCTGCTGCAGCAACTTTTTTATTAGCTTGATAACAATCAACAAAACATTAATACTGTTTGAATTGAAAATACAATGTATAGTTTTAGAAGTAAAACCATACAATCAGGAGTCGTTTCTCCAGTTTGTCATTCAACTTTATCGCTACTTATCGAATAAAGTTAAGCTACAGGCGTGAGAAATGGCTCGTTTCTTTGATGTGTATCTGAAGTTATCTAATGTCAACCGATGCACTGAGTCGGGAAGGATCTATGATATTAACTTTCGAAATTGTATAAAACTAATACATGCTTTGATATGATGACACGCAAATTCGTGAAGCGTTCCATATTTTTTTCTGGTCCAGATTGTATTAGTCCTAGAATATTGAAAACAGTGGCTGTTTCTGTGTCTAAACCCTTAACTAAACTGTTCAATCTATCACTTAATCAAAAAGTAGTGCCATCACTGTGGAAGGTGGCTCATGTGAACCCAATATTTAAGAGTAAAGGTAGTCCACACTCTCCACAGAACTATCGTCCAATATCTGTTACCAGTGTAGTTTGTAAATTAATGGAGAAACTTCTATTTAAACATCTATTCAATTATATGAAGGAAAACAATCTTCTCTCTAGATTTCAGTCCGGTTTCAACCAAATGATTCCACAATTAATCAGCTTGTTGAAATTTACCATACAACTATTAGTAATATAGATAGAGGGAAAGATGTCAGATTTGTCTTCTGGGATATATCTAAGGCATTTGACAAAGTTTGGCATAAAGGTCTTATTCTTAAATTAAAACAATGTGGAATCAATAACCAATTATTATCATGGATAGAAAGTTATTTGTCTGATAGACAACAAAAAGTTGTTACTGAAGGTTTTTCTTCTTCATTGTCAGGTATTCATGCAGGTGTTCCGTAAGGGTCTGTTCTTGGCCCTTTCCTATTTTTTGTATATATAAACGATATAGTTGACAATATAAATAATAATATTCGCCTTTTTGCAGACGATACTTCTCTGTTTGTGATTGTTGACAACAACCTTGATGAAGCAGCAATTTCATTAACAAATGATCTTGATATTATTTCTAAATGGTCCAAAAACTGGGCTGTTCAGTTTAACTCAGAAAAAAACCAAAAGTATAGTTTTTACTCGAAAATCTAGAGTCCATCCTCCAGTTCATTTTGGACTTAATGGTAATATTATTGTTGAAACTGACAATCATTGTCATCTTGGTTTAACCTTACAGTCTGCTGGCACATGGAGAATTCATATTGATAACATCTACAAAAAAGCTTGTTCTGGTATCAACATTCTGCGTAGCTTAAAGTATTTGCTGGACAGGAGATCGTTAATTTGTCTCTACTTTGCTTTTTTTCGACCTATCTTGGAATATAGTGATGTTGTTTGGGACAATTGTTCACAAACTGAATCTGATCTCCTTGAAAGTGTACAAGTTGAGGCAGCTCGAATTATAACTGGGTTAAGACGAAATTCATCTAAACAAAAATTATATAAGGAGCTTGGTTGGGAAACTCTAAGTAACAGAAGAAGGAATCACAAACTTATCTTATTTTTCAAGATATTAAATGGATTAACTCCTTCTTACTTATTTGATATAGTTCAACCCTATTTACCAAGAGAAACATCATACACCCTTAGAAATGAAGACACAACTTTTCGTCCTCCTTTTTCTAGAACTACTTCCTTTTATAATAGTTTTTTTCCCATCTACTGTGAGACTGTGGAATACCTTGCCTTTAAATATTAGAGAGTCCCCGAACCTAAGTATATTTAAATGTAGACTTTTTAAACATTATAATTCTTCAGCCTCTTTGAAGTATTATAACTTTGGTCGGAGGGTCGAAAATATTTTACATTGTTCACTTCGGAATGAGGCTAGTAACCTTAAAATTCATCTACATAGTCACTTCCTCTCTGAAAATACAAATTGTCCGAATTGTAGTAATGGCTATGAGGACAATTTTCACTTTTTTTATGAATTGTCCAAAATTTATTGAACAACGTTTAAATATGTTTCACTCTATTCAGCATTTACTTAACAACAACGATATAGAAACAGACATCACTGTGGACTTACTCTTTTATGGTAACAGAACCTATTCTATTGACTTGAATATACAAATATTTGAATATGTTCAAAAATACATTAATGACACTCACAGATTTGCTTAAAAGTTATTTTTGCTGTGTTTGTTTATTTTGCATGATTTATTTGCTTTTTTGTATGTATAGTTAATTCATTTAGTTCTTTATTATTTTTT
>MJUU01051026.1:31245-47900 GCA_002080025.1 Modiolus philippinarum | reverse complement strand
CCCGTCTCAACTGTAGTGAATAACGAAACTTACATGTTTGCTTATTTCCGTTAGTCCCGTAGATAGTAGTTAACTAAGGGGAAAAGCCGTAGGTTTTCAAAAAACGTTTTTTGAAAACCTACGGCTTTTCCCCATAGTTAACTACTGACAACGATAGGAACTCGGGCCAGTCGAACTTGGCAACGGCACCAACAATAGCCAGTGCTAGGGGTAACCCAGTTTTTTGGCACCTATATCTAACCTTTCTTTATCCCGTTTCCATATGGTATAATAAGCATACTGATGAAACATAAAACAGGAAGACTACCATGCCATTAAACCATTATCTGGAACAAGAAAGATCAAATATTGATCAAGAAATGTTCGCCAGTGAACCGATGAATAAGATGATAACAGGAAATATCTGGCTGAAAATTGCAACTACATACACAAATGTACTACAATCTGCCAGGGACAAAAACACATGGAAAAAATAAATAAGACAAAAGACAAACGTAAACAACGATAGGAATTCGGAACAGGCGGAGTTTGTACCGGCACAAGCAAAATCAAGTGGTATGGTTAAATCGGTTTATGGGCACCCAAACCCTTTTTTGATCTGTACCCTTTTGTTATAGTTTAATAAACCTACGAATAAAATGCAATGTGGGTATACTACAGTAACTGACTCCATGACCACAATCTTGAAAGGGAAAAAATGACATTTTTTTCGGAAATTTTGGCCGTTATGTAAACAGGATGACCTGAACATAATAACTTCACAGGGATTACTATGGTAAAATAGGATTTCAAAGAGTTCTTATTCTATAATAAATCGAAAGATACTATCTTTGTAGGAATGGTTAACAGTGAAACCTGTTCAAATGTGACCGACTGTGTCCACACTTCATGTGATGCAGTTTCGACACTTGTTTGCAGATCTAACACGTGTGAATGTGTACTGAATGATGAAAGTAAGTATTACAAAATGATTACTGTAACAGGGATTTGCGAGGCTGTTTTATTTTTATTTTTTTTTTGTGCGTTAAGGTATGAAGTGCTAAAATAAATCATTCTCATTTTGTTGTGCAATACCGTACAGCGGGTAATTTTCGCGGTCGCTTAATCTCGCGATTCGTTTTCAGAAGAGAGTTATTAAATTAAAGCGGTAATTAATTTTCGCGAATGGAAAATTGTGTAAGGGAAAGACATGTATGATTTGGTTGAAAAGGCTTGACCGACTACTGCAAATTCACTACATAGAAAACAACAAAGCAAAAAAAAAAAAACAAACAAACAAACAAAAACAAAACAAAAAAAAAACAAAACAAAACAAAACAAAGAAAAACAAAACAAAACAAAAACAAAAGCGTAAAAACAACAAACAGATATGAATTAACACACAACAAATACAAACAGAAAACCATAAACACAAAAAGGACCAATAAAAGACAATAAAAAAATACTAGTGAGAAAATATTTCTGGCTAACTATGCATATGCATACATATGTAGTACTAAGGAAATGATTACAGTCCAATTTTTCTTATAACGCGATTACCCTCCGTCACTGTGTTTTTTCCATGTATTGGTTGTTTGCATGCCCCATCCCCCGTACATTAAAATAAGGTTTTTGAGGTAAACAATGGTTTGGCTGATATTTTCTGAAAAAAAAATCTTGAAGGTGTAATGGAAAACATTTTTGAGTTTTTGTTGCAAATTTATAACAAATAACGTGTAAGGGATAAAAATGAATTAGCTCAACATCAATATTTACCATGCAATTCTTCGATGTTAATCAAAAATTACTTTTATTTAAAAGATCGGAATATATCATTTTGTGTGCAAAAAACATACTTATCGATTGTACAAAACCAAGGACATCTTAAATTTTCCTTTTATAGCTATTTTTATGATACTTTTGTATTAATACTTTTTACATTTTAATGCCCAGCTTCCTCACTTTTTTCTACTAATGTACTCAAATCTGTTTAACAAATTTTACGCGCAGATCTAAGAGCACTAGATAATTGTGGTAAATTATCATGATAGTTTGTATAAGACTGGTTCATGGAACATTATACACTGTTCATTAGTATAATGTATAAAAGGTCAATTTTCTTTGGCCGGCGGCTTATATGCTGTTTTATATACTAGTATGTTCACTGTCTCACATGCCGTCAAAGGTTTGACTTTTGCCACTATGAATAATAAAAAGATCTTCAAAACTAGCAAAAAATAATTTACAGCAGTCAATAACATACGCTGTATTTTTTGCACTTAATGAAGAAAACGGTACTATCTTGGTAAAGTAGTGCACTATAACCAAAGTGAATGTATTTACTTTTTTGTCGCTGATAGAGGTTCAAGAAAGACTACCATGATTACTCTCTCCATAGAAGCTTCGTCATTTGACATTTTAATGTTATACTGACCATTTTGCATAAAATGCATCTTTGACCTGTTCGAACATACAGTGTTATTTGCTTATTCACTCCATACTAACAATATTTCGTTTTCATTCTTAGCAACAGCATGACCTGTTAAAGGAAATTCAAACTCAAATTTGATAATTTCTTCTTTGAATTTATACTGAAGAAAAGCGTTGTTCCATTGCTGTGTTTTATCATGTATTTGTAGAGATTTTGTCTCATTTGCATTTAGTCCATATCCCTTCATTGTTAATGAATGACTTAGTGTTCAAAATTAGCTTTTAACTTTTACCACAGTATTCCTTCATTTCCCCACACTGTTCTGTTGTGTGTAACCTTCCTTGATAGAATATCTGTATTCATGTGTTTCTTACCTGGTGTATGATCAAGGTCTTTTTGTCAGTATTTCTAGCGGTCTAGCTATTAATTCGTGTGGCTCTTTGAAATCAATCAGTCATTGTTAACTGCTATGGTTTGTTCTTACCAGAATCTTGACCTCATAAATAATACCTGAGATATTATTATATAAGACAAAGTATAGCTTCCATCTCTTCGCGGGTTATACAGTACAGTCTTTGCGATGGTGCAGGAAAAAATCACCATTGTTAGTCAATCTTGTCTGTGGGGTCTAGTGGTAGAGCTAGGGTTTTATATGTATATAACGGACATAAAATAACAAACACAGGCAGTTTCTGAAAACGTGTCCTGAATTTACTTTCCTGAAGGGCCGTGCCCGATGTCCTTCAGGGGTTTGAAGTTTTCCGTATTGGATTCTACTCCATACCTGCTTGTAACTGAAAACATCTAGATGCACTATGACCAAATTTTGAGCAAATCTGGTAAACAACACCAGTATTTTGGGAATTTTGATTGTTAAGTTTGCAACACTGTAATGCTGAATGCCCATTTTGACTGCATAATTGACATTTGAGATCTGAATACACACTGCCTTGTCCATTCCAATTACAGTATTCCTTGATATGCCCCTGACTGCTAGATTGACGAGCGAGGTGAACCTGTTATGTTTAAATGTTACCGGGTTTCGGGTTCTTCACCATCTGCGGGGTCTAGTGGTAGAGCTAGGGTTTTATATGTATATAACGGACATAAAATAACAAACACAGACAGCTTCTGAAAACGTGTCTTCTTCAGCAACATACAACAAGAAGTAACATACAAAATCAGACACTGAACATAATTCCGGAATAAAGTGCGACAAGAGGGGAATAACTCCCGTTGGTTTATCGGAAACTAACTGACCATGCAAACCACCTCTTAACACTTAAATCCGAAGTAACTTTGCTCAAATTTCACTGTTTGAAGCGTCTGTGTCAGGTATAAACTTTCTGTCTGCTTTTATAGTTAAAGAGCCAAAGTTGTAATGTGTCGAAAATATTATTTTTATTTTTTTTATTTTTTTTTAACGATAATATTATTTATTGCACAAATATCACTGTTAACAATTTACCTGATAGACCAGTGCTCTAACAGGCATCCCATATATGTCAGGGAGACATATACTGCATTCTAAGAGTGTTAGTTATATACAAATTTTTAACATAGTTTTTCCGTAATTGTTTTACAATTGATATGAACGAAATACAAAAATGTGTATCTGTGTATTGGAGTGTCGAAAATATTATCATTTGACCGAATTTTGTTCTTTCAATTGATACAACGAAATTGTAAACCCTCTTGTTTCGTAATGTATTGCTTTTACAGTTGATCGCTTAATGAAAATTAATTTATATAACTTTAAACTAACAATGTAATTTTTCAATCATGTCACATGTATACACGGTATAGGGACCTGTGCGCCTGAAATATCTGTCGTACGGTTCAATCTGTAGGCTGTAGAACGTTTTTACAGGAACAATTGTGAAACAGCATACATGTCCTGTAAGTTGTTCACATATTGTCTTTGACTTAGGAAACTTTTTAAGTTTGTAAAGTTCGCCCAACGTGTATGAAAGATTGATGTATCCGAAGATGATATTATTTACAAATAACCTGTTGATTTCAAGTTTAAAAGTCTATATATTTAAAGGTAAAATTAACAGTCATAAAACAGAAATAGAGCTATTTCTCTGCTCATGTGTGCGTGTCTGTCTTTATATTCAGATAGTTAGTAGGCTGTATTATTAACTGCATATACAAAGCCAGATAATCATATGTACTTTCTTTTTGATGGGGAAAATATCATTTTAATAAAATTGTCAACTGTACTATACTGTTTACGGTAGTACTGTAGGTCTGATTACTGTTTTATCAAGAAAACAGTTGTAGGCTGACTAACGTATAATTTTTATAGAAATAGCAGCATTTAGCCATTCCATGCAATTTTATTATGTTTTTGCAACTTGAAGTATTATATGTTACTTTTGCAGTAAAACGGACCGTGTAAGCAGCATTTTTGCTACTTTGTGAATGGAACCTTTACTCTTTCGAAGAAATATTTCACTACTCGGTGGTCGCTCGGGGTAAAATATTCGCCATAAAGTGCCAGCCCGTGGTAGAAATAATATAAATATATGGCTACTGTTAATTATTTCTTAATTAGACAAAAGACAAACGTAAACAACGATAGGAACTCGGGACAGCCGGACTTGGTACCGGCACTAGCAAAAGCCAGCGGTAGGATTAAACCGGTTAATGGGTACCCAAACCTCCCCTTTATCTATCCCGTTTCCCTATAGTTTAGTAGACATACGAATAAAACCCAATACAGGTAGACTACTAACTCCATGACCACAATCTTGAAAGGAGAGAATATGACAATACGTAATTTTGAAAGATGGGTCAAGGGGTGCTCGCCGCTAAACTGCCGGCTAGCTAAAGGAATCTAGTCGGCTGGTAAAACACTGCCTCACTACGGAAGAAAAATCAAACTCAAAACTTCCCGCAGGATTTGGTCAAGAATCATCATATATTTCAGTAGACATTCGCAGTATCAGTGAGAGGCCAGTATGTATTTAAAATTTTCAGGTCACTGGATCTCAAAGCTAATTTAAAGGATGCAAGCAGAGTATTTTGTCAATACATGGTAAGATTAAGCAAATGGAACAACGCTTTCATTGTTGTTCTTCATCTTGAAGTCACCATGGGGCCTTCAGCAAAGACCAAACACTCCTACCCCATAGCAAGTTCAAGCCGGCCCCTAGTACCGGTTTGAGCGGAATTCGCTTGCTAAATGTTGAAAAAACGTTACATCAATCCCCTGTTTGCCGTATGAAGTATGCCGTGTGAATCTACGCATACTATTCGCTAATATAATACAGATAAAACCAAGTAGGTTGGTGTTAAACAAGCCAGAAAACATACATGTGAACGGACAAAGCGAATACCTGTTATTGAATTATCAATGAAAAGGATATGGAGTAAATGTAAATGAGACAAAATTTCTACAAGTACACGATAAAACTAGGCAACGCTTTTATTGGTGTTCTTCGTCTTGAAGCCACCATGAGTCCTTCAATAATAAGCTTAACCCATACATCATAGCAAGTTCAAGACGGCTACAAGCACGGGTTTGGGCGGAATTCATTGCCATTTGCTACATCCATGTGTTTTTTAAACAAGATAAAACAAGGTGAAACTTGTTATAAAAACCTGTTTTTGAACCACACCGATTCAAATAAGAAGTACACCGAGACTGACGTAATCAAAATGTTAGAATTTTTGATCGACAATATTTTTGTCGAATTTGGAGGTCGTGTTTTCCAACAGACAATAGGGATTCCTATGGGAACAAACTGTGCGCCGCTTTTAGCTGACCTTTTCCTCTACTCGTACGAGGCCAAGTTTTTACAAGGGCTTATTCAAAGAAAACAAAAACATTTAGCCCAGTCCTTTAATTTCAGCTTCCGCTACATAGACGATGTGCTTTCTCTTAATAATCCTAAATTTAAGGATTATTTACATCAGATCTATCCAAATGAGCTTGAAATTAAAGAAACAACTAAAACACCTACTTCAGCTTCGTACTTAGATCTTTTATTGTATATTAACGAAGATGGACGTTTGAAATCTAAGCTATATGACAAGCGTGATGATTTTAATTTCCCCATTGTGAACTTTCCCTTTCTTAGCAGCAATGTACCTACCTCTCCAGCCTATGGAGTGTACATTTCACAGTTGATTCGTTACTGTCGAGCTTGTAGTTTGTACAGTGATTTTTTGAACAGAGCAAAAACACTGTCCCAAAAGCTGCTTAGTCAGGGATTTGTTCAACCTTTGTTAATTTCATCCCTCAAGAAATTCTATGGCCGTCACCATAGCATCATTGAAAGATATGACGTGTCAGTATCCCAAATGAAAGTGGACATTTTCAGCTAGATTCACGTCTTCCCGGATTTGACTACCGACTTTGACATTTTCCCGGATTGAATCACTCACAGTGTGACGGGTGCTGTTAACAGAGCAGGACATGCTTACCCTTCCGGAGCACCTGATGTCACTCTCAGTTTCACTGGAGTTCACACTGTGAGTGCCTTTGTTCTGAATGTTGTGGTTTCTGGTTCTGTGCTTTGTGTCTGTCTGGCGTCATTGTTTTTGTGTCTAACGTCATTGTTTTCTGTGTTCTCGTTTTTGCCCTGTCTTTGGACTTAGATTTTTGTGAATATCACCCCTTTGTTCCTTCGGTATTCTACTGCCGTTGTTTCGTTCTCTAATTGGTATCTGACAGTATACGTGGTTAGCGTCAAGTTACCCCCCACCCCCCCCTTTTTTTTTTGGATCTATCAGTCATAGATACACAAAATGTATTTATATATTGTCCCATGTGCATTTTCGACATATTTATTTATTAGTTCATCAATAAAAGAGAATGGCAAAAGGCTTTCTTTCGTCACTACATTGAGGTTTCTGTTATTTATTAATAGAGGACTTCAAATTTACGAATCGGCAGGGTTAAATTCTTAAAAAAAAACATCCGGCTTTAATCTTTCGTTTTTTTTTTTTTGGTGTTTTTGACATGTTACTATCCTTCACAGCAAAAAGTCTTTATCATCTCATCAAAATTAAATGGAATCTCTCTTTTACATTTAATCCATTCCTCAGTAACTTCGGTATTCAGTTATTATTCATCAGACAAATGAAGTAACAAAAGCAAAAGTTCTTTGTCACGAGGTTAAATTGGAAAATACTTCTCAAAGAGAACGGGCCATTATGTCATAGTTAATGTCGGTTCTTACCGTTTGATACAAATCTAGTATGAATAACAAACAACAAAACTCCCAAGTTCTTTACAGATAACTAAATACCGAAATTACTGTGAATTTATTTTCTGCATATGCGCATTTTGACAATTTATGTCTCTTCAGTGCAGATAAAATCTAAACGTTTGAAAGACCATAGTTGATGATATCCCTACCTCTGTCTCTACAGAAAAATCTAACTCTTATAGAAATTATATCATGTGTGACTTTATATCATGTATTTTATAGCAACAGTGAAATCATTGAGTTTTATACTATCATTCTTGATTTACGTGCAAAAATATTTATATAAACCGAAATTGTAAACTTACCATTATCAATAGATAGTTAACATAGATATAACGAAGAAAATTTATATATAATTTAATAAAGTGTTTTATTTTGACATTCAACCAACTTTGAATTCATTTAGCTTGTACTACCCAAGAAGACTGCTTGGGTCGAACTGATTGGTTTTGTCCAAATGCACTTCGCCACTGTTATGACAGCAGGTGTCGCTGTACATATATTCCGGTATGTTCTTCATATTCTTTTTGCTTTTAGTGTAATATTCCATGGCCATGTTATTTGCATTTCAAAGAGAAGGTTCAAAAATTTTAAAGATAAGCCCTCTGTTTGTGCTTTTCTTTTTTCCAGTACATTTTAAAATTTAATCAAAAAGGTTCATTTGACCCTGACACTTTTTTTAACAATATAAATAAATTAGTATTTCCGTTATCTGTTTAAAATATCTTTAAAAATGTTAACAAGCTTTTTAATTAATGATTTAAAAAAAAATAATAGTCAAGTATTAATTTTAAACGCGAGTTTTTAAATAAAACATTACTTCATACTTGGCATCTGTTATGCTAAGAGAATGTTGATCTTTGTAACAACGACACTAGAATATCCAATACAGAAATTACGTGTTTACTACAAAAATCGATGTCAAGAGACATAATATAGACAGGAAAACAGAGACATATCACATCACAAACAAAAAATAGGAGCTTAACTCCTAAAATCAAAGCACTTTCAATTTGCACTCTCAAAAAGGACAGTGCCATCAAAAGTCCAACTGGAGCACCGCAATCCTTTTTTACAATGTAAGATGTCCTTTTGTTACCTCGTCAGTGCCTCATTAATTGACCATTTGCAATTTACAGAAATAAAACATAAGTATAAAAGCACCACGCGCGTCTCAAAAGCCCCATACACACATTTTTAGTGTTAAGTTGTGAATAGCAAACGGCAAAAACAAAATTCAAACGAGTAAATTCATGATAAGGAGAGGTATTTGCCAATAATTCAAGAAATTTCCCGAAATTGAAAGGCGAGGGAAATTTTGACCCATCACTTGTATTTTGTTTTTGGCAAATACCCAGACGTTCGTGATTTATCTGTTTAATTACAACGAATGTCTCTATCATCAAAACGCACAGATGAATCCTCGACAAATATCACAACAAACGTCTCAGTGAAAGGGTATTAGCCAAAGAAAAAATTAATAAATAAAAAAAAAATGAATGAATAAATAAATAAAAACACGGCTATCAGAATGCAGCTTCTTACATAAATTGTAATTGTATATTATTCGGATTTCAGACCGAGTATATAGTCAGATTTACCTTGGATTTTTAAGTTATATTTCTCGAGGCAAAAACGAAGGAAATATAATATACAACTAAGGAATGTCACTCTGTATGCCAAGTCTGATTTGAATTACATTTATACCCCTAGAAATCTATTTAATTCCACCTTGCTTTTTCTGCAATGACGATGTGATGCCGATTTCCATGACAACTGATATACATGTCATAATCTTTATAATGAAATAAATTCGAGAAATCAACAAAATAAAATATTTTTAACATGTTGATAAATTCACGAGACAATAAATATGGTAATAATACAACATTACATTACTCCACTATTTTAACTTTGTTAAGTCATTTTTCTATAGTCATAGCGGAATTCATTTGTTTCACAATCATTGCTATGGTAACAAGACAATTTAGTCTTACGACCATAGCGTTATACTGATAAATGCCTTTGGCATACTGCATTATAAAAACTCACTTATTTTTTTGTTTTGCTTGTTTTGTTGCAGAATAACTAGAGGAAGACGACAACGGAATAAATAAGCCATTAAACTAATTTACTGATTTATAGAGCTGAGTTGCTTACAAATACTACTTAAGCAAGGGTACGTTACAAAAAACTTAAAGTCATCACTAAAGAAGTTTTACGGTCCATATCACGATCTTGTGGATCGCTATGGGATATCTGTTTCCCAGATGACAACAGATCATTCCCTCTACAACTAAAGTTTGTTTTTCCTCTATCGGATTCGACTTTACTACCGGAGTTGACATGTTCAACACGGCGGGTGTATTATAAGAGGCAGGAGATGCTAACTCTACCGGTACACCTGATCTCACCCATGTTTTTTATTGGGTCCGTGTTGTTCATCTGTATGGGTGTCTTCATTTTTCTTTTTTGTCACGTACTAAAGTGGTGTCCTTGTTTCTTAGTGTGTCTAATTTTGCCATTGTCCATCGATTGTTTGTTCTTTTGATTGACGGTTCGGTTCTCACTTACTATACACTTATACTGTTGACTTAAAATAGATTAAAGACCTATAATGAGAATTTCCCTTTGTTATTCAAGACACTTTAATTCTTGTAAACCATCTCTCTTTTGTCTTTCCTTTGATTCTCTCGATTTTGAAGCACTTTTAACTGATAATTTACCTCAAATTGTTTACTTACCCCGACTTATTTACCTCATTTATTTTTATTCATATTCATTCTTTGTCGCATGCTTAACTTAGACCTTTTGTTATGTTTCACCTAAATATTAGATGAAGTTTAAGTTTCATGTGGGAAAAATTTCCCGATCCAAGAATCGAACCTGCGCTACTTTTCTGTAATATCAAGATGTTAAAATGGCTTTCATAATTCGCCGCGACTACGGTCGCAAATTAACGGACCTTTGTGAGAAAATATATTTAAAGTGACAACAGATCGATAACTCGGGTAATTTTTAAGATAAAATCTAATCGGTATTTATCTTATAAAAGTAAACAAATGCATGAAAGAAGATCAATATAAAAGGAAACCTTCCTTTTCGTGTGAAGAACAAGAAATAAATTTATTTACTAATTGATTTATGTAGCCTAAATACACTGATTTAAATATACATCAGTAGAAAATTCTATTTCAATGGCGGGTTATCAGCATTTAGTGTTTGAAATTAATTTTGTTTTGGGTCGTTTTAATCTGGATATGGGATGTTGTCTCCTTGAAATTTACCCCCTTTCCTTTCTTTTTCATATTTCTTGTATTTTTCATATTCATCGGTATTTTTTTTTATATTTGAGGTCTTTAAGTTAGTTAAAGTATGTTTCAGAGTAATTAATTGAATTAAAGTGCTTCGTAAGAAAAGGGGTGGTTAAAATGCCTTCACGCTGCGCGCTCAGGCATCTTGACCAACCCTTTTCTTTTTACTCATCTATCGACAGTTATAATTTTTCTACACTTTATACTACCCTTCCACATAATTTGATTAAATCCACGTTGGGACAACTTATTAAATGGTCTTTTAAATTTTCTGGTCTGCAGTTCATTTGCTCTAACAAAAAGCAAGGATTCTTCTCGAATATAACTATAATAATCATTGTTCCTGGACATTTGATGATATGATTAATGCACTCAATCTTTTGTTGGACAATATTTTTGTTCGTTTTGGCAACACTATTTATCAACAGGTCATAGGTATTCCCATGGGTACAAATTGTGNATGATAACAGCAGGTATATTGACGATATCCTTACTATTGATAATCCTCAGTTTTTAGATTATGTAGACATTATTTATCCACAACAACTGAAATTAAATAAAGCTAACAATGATTCTAAATGTTGCCCTTTTCTGGATATGACTATCATTATAAACTCTGGTAAAATCAAAACCAAAATATATGATAAAAGGGATGAATTTGATTTCACTATTACTAATTTCCCTTTTCTTGACCGCGACATTCCCCTTGCTCCATCCTATGGGGTGTATATTTCTCAACTGGTACGATTCGCACGAGTTTGCTGATTGATTTCAATGAACGTAACTGTACTGTCACAGCCAAACTTTTACAACATGGTTACATATTTCATAAGTTGTTGAATACATTTAAGAAGTTTTGTAATAGATATGTTATATCTAAGTAAGTGAGAACCGAACCGTCAATCCAAAAGCAAACAATCCAAGGACAATGGCAACACCAGAAACAAAAAAGGGGGAAAAAAGAGACACAACATGGATACGGCACAGAAAAGAAAAATGAAGACACAAATATGGCGTTACTCGTAAACAGCTAATTACTATGGGCATTTCTAGTCCTCAATTTTACGGAAATGTTGTTAAAGAATGCCAGAAATTGATTAAAAATAAAAAAAAGCTGGGAAGTAACTTACATTCTTTACGTAATAAGGGATATCGGCAAGATATTCTGCTTGCATCCGTTAAATAAGCTTTGAGACCTAGTGACCGGAAACTTTTGCACACATCCTGGCCTCTCACTGATACTGCCGATGAAATTTATGATGATTCTTGACCAAACCCTTCGGGAAGTTTTGAGTTGGACTTTTCGTCCCTAGTGCGACAGTGTTCTATAAGTTGTCTAGGCTCCTTAAGCTAGCCGGTAGTTTAGGGGCGAGCCCCCCCCCCCCTCCCCCATCTGTCAAAATTACGTATTGTCATATTCTCTCCTTTCAAGATTGTGGTCATGGAGTTAGTAGTCTACCTAAATTTTGTTTCATTCGTATGTTTTTATACTATAGGGAAACGGGACAGATAATTTGGAGGTTTGGGTACCCATAAACCGGTTTAACACTACGGCTGGCTTTTGCTAGTGCCGGTACCAAGTCCGGCTGTCCCGAGTTCCTATCGTTGTCTACGTTTGTCTTTTGTCTTATACGTGTTTTTCTTGTGTAGTTCCCTTGCAAATTGATGCATGTAATTATAATTTTCGGCCATTGTAGGTGTTTCCTGTTATCTATTTTTTAACATTTAACTATTACAAAAAAAATGTTTGACAAAAAGTTACTTGTAAAAAAGACAACATACGAAGGATGGATTAAAGAGGGAATGCTGATGAGACAAATCAAATGAGACCTATTCATTATCATGGCAAAAGCCTCGTTTGATTATTGGCCTCAAAATAAAATATAGAAAATGAGCAGTGTAATGGTCACCAAATCGTAATCTGATTTAAAATGAAACACAGCAAATACTATGATATTGAAACATTTTTATCTCATCCAGTCGAAATATTGACCTTCGCTCAACTTGATAATTGGTCGTCTGCCCGTCTTAAAGATTTAATCTTGTTGACAGTAGTTTAAGAATGGTTACTCCTCAAGTTTTTGAAACTGTTTCTGACTTTGGGAATTCTCTTATTTTATCCACCATGACGCACTAGAAAATTTTGCACACTGACACCCTTTTTTCTTTTCAATATATATATCTTCAATAGACTTTTATAAAGATTTGATGAAATTCTTGATATTCCTTCATTGCATTTCATTGGTTGATTGCCCTAATGCAAAGTGAATAAAAAGTCTAGAGAAGTTTGGTTTCCGGCAAAAATTTCAGTCGTTAAAATCTCAATATTTTTTTGCTTAAAATGATGTATGATTAATATTCTAATAAATAAAAATATGAATTTTAAATTCTTGATATAATAAACTTCAGGAGTGACCATCCTTAAGGGTGTCTACTTTCAAAAGAACAGTTTTCTTCCAGGATGGATGCAAGCTTCAAACTCGGTTTAGTGGCAAAACATTCATTACAAATGCCTTCTTCTCTGAAATTACCTACCCGTTTGAACAAACATGATGATATTAACCATACTGGACTCTGAAAAAATGTGTACAAATATGTCAACTAAGTGTGTACTCCACCAAAGATGACCGCTAGCGGAGCGTTAATGACTATGTTCAACAATAGTAGAAAACGGGGCTTATATATCACTATTCTATTAAATTTTTGAATATATTTAAATGTGAAGTAAGTGAGAACCGAACCGTCAATCTAAAACGAACAACCCAAGGACAAGGGCAACATCAGAAACAAAAAAAAAAAAAAACAGAGACACAACATAGGTACGGCACATAAAAGAAAAATGAAGACACACACACAAAGATGAACAACACGGATTGATTAAGGAGAACTGAATGTCCAGGTCTTTCACATATCTTTATCTATATATTACTTACTTTTATCCAGTCATACCTGTCCCAAATACTTTTCCGCCATTATCTTTAGTCTTGCTGAACTCTGACTCAGATGCTTTTATTGTTGAAGCTAAGGTATCTCTATTAATAAGGCCCTAACTCGGTCCGAAATGTTTTTGGTCAACTTTTGTCTTGCGTCTCAAAGTTGGCTAGGTTTTTGCTTTCAATGATTAACCTTTGGTCTCATTCGTCTTTTGATAGTTCTTGCCTTGAACCTGTCCAGTATGATTTTATTTTTTTGTTTTTATCCTAACATTGGTCTTGTGTTAAGTTTTAATTGGTAATTCCATTGGTCCCATCTTTATCACAGCCTTATTATCGACCTAACCTTGCCTGAGATGCTTTCATATCTGAACCTAGTCTTGCCACTAGCTTTGATCTCGTCATTACTCTGTCAAAGATATTTTCATCGGTCTTGCCTAAACTTCAAATAATAATGCAATAACTAACAAAATACCAAAGTTACCGTGAATTTTCGTTTCTGCATATGCGCATTTCGATGGAAATGCAAATTTGCTTTGGTGTTTTGACTTAAATATGATTAATAGTCCCTTGTGTTACTAAAATAGAATTTTCCATATTTCTCATCATAGGTCATTTCTAACTAACTGTTACATAGGAATGACGTATAGTCATAGAAGCTGTTTACACCTTACGATGTCAGCCGATTTCCCCTATCGTCACCGAATATTACGTCGACTTAACCCTCACGCACACTTAAGACCTACCTTCACTTGAAGTCAATACGATCGATCATTTAATTGCACATCCTTTTTTTAAAATTTAACCTATATTAACCATTGTTGTTTTCATGGTAACTAGTATATGTTTAGAAAATGTTGCCATGATGTTGCTTTTATTGGAAATCATCGTCAAGATCCAAATGAATATCAAGAAAATTATTACCCAAAGACAACTTTCAGGAAATTTATTAAGCCTTTGCGCGTCTTGATTGTTTTCTACTTAGTTTATTTTATGTCTATAGGAGTCTAGGGTGGTGTTTATTTCGCTGAACTTGATTACTCTTTATTTAGGGGCCGACTCCGACCTGCCGTTGGGTGTTGGGTTTCCTCACCGTTCATTGAAGATCATATGATGGCTTTTAGTTGTTATTACTCCCCTTTGGGTAATTGTCTCTTTGACCCATTCCCCGTTTACCATCTTTTTTTACATTCTTATAGTATATTTTGAAATGATATAAATTTGAACAGAGTTTCTCCTTTTTTATATTATTGTTATGACATTCCCTAATTGAAAACCTTTTCCCTACAACATTAACCTTAATTCCATGACAACTTTGAATTCATGAAGTACTTTCTGTAAAAATATTCTTTTGCACAAATATGTTCACATGCTGCATAGCACTGTACTTAGCTGATTTTGGCTTTACAATTTAGATCCTATTGGAATTGTGTTCTATATCAGCTTTTATACATATTTCGGTTATGGATTTCCAAATGTTTTGATCTGATCTACCCGTTAGAACAGCGAACGAAGATATAAGTACATTGTCATAGGCAGAGAACAAGCATACTTTGTTAAATACGACTAAGAATCAAAGAAAAAATACACAGAGGCAGAAGTGATAAAAATGTAAGAGTTTCTGGTCGACAATGTATTTGTCCAGTTTGGAGGACTTGTTTTTCAACAGACCATTGGAATTCCAATAGGAACAAACTGTGCACCTCTTTTGGTCGATCTGTTTCTCCGCTCTTATGAGGCCACATTCGTTGAAGGGCTTCTTCAAAATAAAGACAAAAAACTGGCTCAGTCCCTTAATTTCAGCTTCCGTTATATGATTTTTTGAACAAAGCAAAAACACTGTCCCAAAAGCTGCTTAGTGAGGGATTTGTTCAACCTGTGTTAATTTCTTCCCAACAGAAATGCTATGGTCGTCACCATAACATCATCGAAAGATATGACGTGTCAGTATCCCAAATGAAAGTGGACATTTTCAGCTAGATTCACGTCTTCCCGGATTTGGATTGACCCACTCACAGTGTGACAGGTGCTGTTTATAGAGCAGGACATGCGTACCCTTCCGGAGCACCTGATGTGAAGTTTCAATGGAGTTCACACTGTGATTGCTTTGTTTTGAACGTTGTGATTTCTATTTCTGTGCTTTGTATCTGTCTAACGTCATTGTTTTGTGTCTAACGTCATTGTTTTCTGTGTTCTCGTTTTGGNCATGCCTTTGGACTTCGATTTTTGTAAATTTCACTCCTTTATTCCTTCGGTATTCTACTGCCTTTGTTTAATAGAAATGATATTTTATCACTAAACAATCCTTGTTTTGGTGATTTTCTTCATCTTATTTATCCAAAAGAGCTTGAAATTTAGGATACTACAGATACTTCCAAATCGGACTTGTTCCTTGACCTTCATCTTGAAATTGACAACAGAGGTACATTAAAAACTAGGCTGTATGGCAAACGCGATGACTTCAATTTCCCAATAGTCAACTTCCCTTTTCTTTGTAGCAACATTCCAAAAACACCAGCATATGGAGTTTACATCTCACAACTCATTCGCTACTCAATGGCTTGTGGTCGTTACAGTGACTTCCTTGATAGAGCTCAGTTGCTTACAAATAGACTACTTAAGCAAGGACACGTTACCAAAAAACTTAGTCATCACTACAGACGTTTTACGGTCGACATCCCGATCTTGTCAATCGCTATGGGATATTTTACGAAAGGATATGGAGTAAATGAATATGAGACCATAACACATATGTTAACTCCAACTGCAATAATTT
>MJUU01051026.1:5874-31192 GCA_002080025.1 Modiolus philippinarum | reverse complement strand
CTACGATGGTGGGAGTTAATCCTTCGGTTTTAGAATTTACATAAATTTAGATAATAGTAATTGAACAAAGTGTACACATGAGATATTATCTCATGTACAAGTACACCATATCTAAGGAAAATAAAGAGATGACAACAGATCTTTCCCTCTACAACTAAAGTTTGTTTTTCCTCTATCGGATTTGACTTTTCTACCAGAGTTGACATGTTCAACCCGGCGGGTGTCTTATAAGAAGAAAGAGATGCTTACTCTATCGGTACACCTGATCTCACCCATGGTTTTCTATTGGGTCCGTGTTGTTCATCTGTATGTGTGTCTTCATTTTTCTCCTTTTTTTTTCGTCTCGTACTCAAGTGGTGTCCTTGTTTTGTAGTGTTTCTGATATTGCCATTGTCCATGGATTGTTCGTTCTTTTGATTGACGGTTCGGTTCTTACTTATTTTAACAGAAACGTTTGTCATTTATAGATAGTCATTTTCCCTTTTAAACATTTATCAGAGGTATTTCCATTTGCTCTCTCTAATTTCTTTTCGTGTGGTGCTATTGGTACTAATTTTAATTCATAGAGTTTTTTAAGAGTTATTTCCCTCTTCTTGTTTTTTTCTGATGTTCAGACTTATTTATGTTTTCTCTCTTATATTAATTTTCTCTTTTCATGTAGTACTTTCTTATCTCCAGTCGATCTTTTCCTTTATTCTTGATTTTGTATCACTACATTCCTAAAATAGTTTGAGGTAATAGATGTTTGCACACATTCTTTTCTAAATGTTGACACTCTTGAATATGGCAAATTAAAAATCAAATTTCGGGTATTTGATCAATTGTTTTGGTCAATAGGGGTAATAACAAATTTACCGGACAGAGTGGTCAAGAGCCTAAGTTCATTAGACAAAAGGGCAAATCAGGTGGAAACCACTGGCAAAATTGTCGACTTGGTACAGACATTTCAAAAGAAATGGTGGGTTAAATCGGTTTTTTGGCTAGCCAAACCTCCCCTCCATTGCGGTAATGTCCGGTAGCAGCACAACAGCAATTGTCATTGAAAGGTCGTAGACAGTTAAAAGGAATTGAACTTAATTTTCGACCTGAACTCTGACATTTTACTTCTGATAATTCACCTAGATTTCTAAACCTAACCATTTACTTTAAGTGTTACTAATAATATGTTTGCTCGATCTATTGCTGTGTTCTTATGTGAGAGATTTTATTTAGGTCAATCTATTTATTAAGACTGCATTATCTCAGTTTCCTTTAATTTGTTCTTCTTTTAATTTTCTTTTTAGACAAATCCTACTGTCTAAAATTTAGAGCATGTCATTACTTCGAGACATTTGAAACACTTTTTCGATTCTTTCAATCTTTTTAGTTCATCTGATCCAACCTTTTGATTTATCGAAGAAAACGACATGACCAAGAAAAGTAAATAAACATCAACAAAAGTAAAAAACACCACCAACAAAAGTAAATAAACATCAACAAAAGTAAAAAAACACTACCGACTAAAGTAAATAAACATCAACAAAAGTAAAAAAAAAACACCACCAACAAAAGTAAATAAACATCAACAAAAGTAAAAAAAAACACCACCAACAAAAGTAAATAAACACCAACAAAAGTAAATAAATACCAACAAAAGTAAATAAATACCAAATTAGCAAATGAATTCGGAGCTGTTTGTTTATGGACTGTCTGATGTATGCAAAGAGATGACTGTTCACAGACTTACGGACGACATACAGTATGTTACTGTATTGTTGACCGATCGATCACTCATTGGTGAGTGATTTTTGACGACTACTTGACCATAAAATGATCGGTCTTTTAGTAACAGTCACTGAAACAAGAACTGTTTACAAAGAGTTAGACCGCATTAATTGTTTGAAATGAGTAAAATGTTAAACTTTCAAATTTGTCATTTTGCATAAGGCGATGTTTTGTCGCTACTGTATCTTTTTTTTATCTTTTCAGTTCACAAATAAGTTTTATTATATATCTTAATTCGAAACAAACTTTAGTTTAATGCACACAAGCAAATGTTAATAATGACACACAACAATATCACGAGTCAAATGTCAATAATGCCACATAAGAAAACGTCTTTGATGGCACACAAATAGCAAACAACGACAATAGAATACCGAAGGAACAAATTATCAAATATCATATATTCAATGTGATATTGATGTAGGTAGTTGCAAAGCAATTATTAATTAGTCAATAGCTTGGTCAACACAATTCAAATCAAAATTTTTAAAGTACAGTTTGCATATTTATGTTACCGATTTCTCGTTTGATATACGAGTGTAAAGATTACTTCGGTCTGTCCACTCACTGTTAACAAAAGTCAAAGTTGAAACTCGATATTTTGTGTATAAAAGAAGCAAAGGTATTTTGTCATTTTTTATCTGAGATATTTTATATCATTAAATATATAAATGTCACCTGCCATAAATCGTGACATTTTATATCGTATACGAAATTGACATTATTTGTAAGAAGAAGAACGTATTTTCATTAAATTTTTGCTTTTCTACCAGTTGATTGATTGATACCATAACGGAAATTATCTATGGAATATACCAAACGGTGTATTAGAATACAATGATTTTATTTTCATTAATACGCGAGCAAAAGGTACAAGTGTTGAGGTCAATCTGTGTCTGCATGTGTATTGGAATCAATCTGTGTATTGGAATCAATCTGTGTAGTTATAAAAGCCTTACAAAATATAGAATAATCGTTCTACAAACAGCCATCCAGTGCTATTTGACCAAAACCCCTGGAATTTTAGAATGTCTTAATAAATGAAAGAAGACTCTCTCTAGTACATGTATAGTCTTTTTTCATTCAACTTTGATGTAATGTTAGTCACTTCATATTTTTTTTCTTTACTTGCCTATATCTTATAAGTATGTGTTTTTTTTTCAATATACTATTTCTGTATGAAAAGTTGAGACAATAGAGCTAGCAGGAGGGAGATACTGTTTAGTTTTAAACAAAATTTCCTCAAATTTAATTTTAAAATTTTCAAATGAATTCGTTTTCGGGCAGCACCGAAGTACTGGCTTCTTGGTGGGTGAATACTCTCTGGAACTTACAGATCACCAACAGAGGCATTAGCCTAGTGGTTATACTATTTCTGCTGGACGATTGTTAGTCCAGAGGACATTCACCAAACCAGTAGCCAGTACTTCAAATGAAATATGATTGAAGGGTAATAATTCGATGTACAATGTACAAAATGATTGTGGCAGAGAAAAACGATTTTCGGAGAAAAAAAAGAAATAAATAATGTAAAAAGGTATATAGTATTATTAATTTTTATGTAAGAAATTTTCATAAGAACTACTATTTAGACATATTGCTAAAAGAATTTATAGCGTCCATGTAATATACATCGGCATATAACACGCTAGAATGGAATATTGAACGTTTACTATGCATTTTGTATCCCAAATGAAAGTGGACATTTTCAGCTAGATTCACGTCTTCCCGGATTTGACTACCGACTTTGACATTTTCCTAGAGTGTGACGGGTGCTGTTAACAGAGCAGGACATGCTCAACCTTCCGGAGCACCTGATGTCATTCTCAGTTCCACTGGAGTTCACACTGAGTGCCTTTGTTTTGAATGGTGTGATTTCTATTTCTGTGCTTTGTATCTGTTTAATGTCATTGTTTTGTGTCTAACGTCATTGTTTTCTGTGTTCTCGTTTTCGCCATGTCTTTGGACTTCGATTTTTGTAACTTTCACTCCTTTGTTCCTTCGGTATTTTACCGCCGTTGGTAGTGAAGCACGTCACCTTAGATCCCAAACAGTCCATGTTAAATTGCTAAATTTGATTAAATATACAAACGATAGATTTGGTTCATGTTCGTATGATCCGCATTTGAAATGTTTACAGTTCTCACATTTACCAGTTTTGTCTGGTCTATATTCTTGATTGCACTTGATTCTGTCTTCTTGTGTACATTCGAAGTCAAAAAATATGTAGGTTTGGTTCTTCTGTTTCTTTTGCCTATTGGCGGGTGGTATGAAACACTGATGTCCCTCTAGACAGAAACCATTTCACGTTTTGCAATGAATATGTCCGCATAAGTGATATACCTATTCTTTTGTTGACTGTCTTTCCACAGTTTTTGCATTTGAAGTAAATGTTACAATTGGAATGTCCAGCTTTAGTTGATTGTTTGTGCAAATCGAAACAAATTGTTCTCCTAAAGTAACAACACAACTCTCACAGTGTATCCATTCCGCTTCTGCTGGATCGTGAATTTTAGGGCAATGGTGACAAGGTTCATTACAGGCATGGCTTTCCTTGTGATCATATCCTTTGTCACATTTATGGCAATAATATACACGAGATAGGAAACCTGGCATGCTGGTAATGACATCGTAATGGTTGTCATGATAAAACAGGTAGATTCTCTTCAAAGCGTCTGGTCTTTTGTATATAACAGTATGACATTGTTCTTTGGATATGACGTTAATTTGATAATTTTGAAGGTATTCCTGGAACCGTTTGATTTCTTCAACAATACATTGTTGTAAAAGCACCCCCGCTCTGGATTGTAATTCCAACGCAAACTCTTTCTGGATATACATGTACCTCCCTAGTCGAATAGAGTTCCATTGTTCGTGTCTATCAAGTTTAGCCTTAGTCGTGACGATAGCACGGGTACAACACAGGTCGTCTTTACAACACAGGTCGTCTTTGTTTTTTATCTAGATTTTTTTAGTAGCAAGAAATCTTGCGGTATTAATATAATCAGTTTTCTTCCTCCCGCTTCCTACAGGCATGTTCACATGGATGGCTTCCATTTCTACGCCCTCTGTTAGGGTCAGTTCCTCATTCGATTGCAGAACTCGTTCCACTTCATTCAATAATAGATTACTGGACAATTGATCAACCCTCATAAACGGCATCGAGATGGGAAAGTCTAAAGCTGGTGTTTGTAATGTTATCTGCATTAAGTCTTCGGACTTCGTAAGTGTGGACACCTCTTTCAAAATGGCATCGAATATCTGGTGCAAGGTTTGTAAAACTTCAGGAAGACTTAGCATTTATCTCTTTGAATTGAATTTGGTACTGAGTGGCTGTGGTATGAAACCTTGTTACATTTTCCGACCTTTGATTTTTAACTCAAACATGTCTTCTTGTCGTTTGGTACTCGCTCCTCCCACTTGATGTCTTTCACGATTGTGACGCTCCAATGCAATTGGACTACAGAAGATTGCACGACACTCCATACATTGGTATCTGGGCTTTTCATGGTTTTTCAGATGTGTTTCTAAGTTAGCTTTCCTCATAAACTGCTTGGAAAAAATACTGCAAGCAAACGTCATATGGTCTCTAAACATTCTGTAGTGGATCAACAATTCTCCTTTGCTGTCAAAGGAGTGGTGACAATATCCGCATGAATGCATCTGTAAAAGATAATACATGTAACTATTTCAACATTATATTTTATTGATTATTAATACACATTCTATATTATTGATTACTTTTTTAATTCTGTATTACTGATCACCCATTTGGTTTCCATATTTATTGGTCAATTAAACTTTAATTTTCAAAATTTCTATCAGGCGTCAATGTCATTTATTATTTTTTTTTTTCAATTCACTTACCTTTGTTCTGTTTATCTTCGCTGGGAACGTCTGTTCAATTCGGCTATTAGTTGCAGAATGAGAAAGTTCCTCGAAGCGTCTGATTTTATACAGGAAGACGCTTGAAACGACGGCTCGATTGGTTGGTTATTTTTGTTACAGGCTATGTGATTGGTCGGTTATCCTGTGTTCTGATTGGCTGGTGTTAGAAGAAATTCGGTGTCTGATTGGTTGAATTCCCTGCAATTTGATTGGTCGGTTCAGTTCTCTATTGTTGTGTTTCTTTGAATAGATCGAATATTCTAGAAGATGATGCAATCGATCGATGGTGTTAATTTAAAAGTGTACGGATCGATGATTCTGTTGAATTATAAGGACGCGAATCATAATAGGAGTGTTTTATTTGTGAACATTTTATGAATTGAATTATTAATGAGTTTTTATTATGTGTTAGATGTATTGATTTTCTAACGATTTTTCATAAATTTTCTTTAATGTTCAACACAATTTACAAATGTTTATCGTATTTTTACTTTCACTTCCTACAATTTACCCTCTTTCTTTTATTTTTGAACTCCTATAATCTGTATATGGACTCCTCCTCTGACTGCTTAACTCCTGTATCATCACTATGCACTCCTCCTCTCACTCTTTAAGTCCTATATCCTCTCAAATACTTTAGAATATTTAAGTTTTAACTCCCAAATACTAATATTTGACTCCCATTTTCTCTTAGATTCCTAATTCATTGTAATAACTACTCCCTAAAAATAACACTTCCACATGATTTGTTTTACTATTTTGATGACATTTTTTCAAGATCTGTTTATTTTATTTTTATTTGTTTGAATTTAGCACACGTGATTTGTTACTTTTAACATATTTTATGACTATTGTGAGTTTATTTTACATGTTTTACACATGTTTTGTAAGTATTTTTTTCACTCAACTTTAATTATGTTTAATTCTTATCACATATGTTTTGTTATTTTTTGTGTTCTCATGAAAATATTTTATGTTCTTTTAGAATTTTTGTTAAGATTATGTATAAATTTTGTTTTTACTTTGTGTTTTTGTATAATTTTATGTGTATTTTGCTTAAATTTTGTTACAATTTTCGTTTTAATTGTGTTCTTTTTTTTGTTTAAATCTGTGCTTTAGTTCAATTTTTTTCGAAAACATATATCATACAACTATATAAGTATATTTGAAAATTTCACCAAATGAACCCTTTCAAAATTTTGGACCCCTCTTAGCACCCATAAGAGATAGAGCGTCATAAATATGATCATTGGATTAAGAATGACAAAGTTACTCCGAATACATATATAACACGTCTTTAGTACTTGACTTACGAAAAATTGAAATTTGGGCCATTCCCGAAATTTTGGACCCCTCGTAACACCCCAACTATAGAAGATACGACCTCACAAATGTCATCATTTGGTTTAGATGGTCATAGCTACTCCGACAACATATATAACATGTCTATAGTACTCGACTTAGAAAAAATCGTATTTTGGGCCACGCACTAATTTTCGGGTACCCATATCTTCAAAACGGTGAGAGATAGAGACTTGAAACCTTCACCAATCGCTGTAGGAGCTCAAAGTTACCCTGGATTGATATATTCATTGTACGGGAAAGGAACGTTAACTCGGGAAATCGAGGTTAAATATAGTAGAATATGGGCCAGTTCATCCCCCCTTTTACGCAGTAAAAAGGCAATGAGTTATAGTTTGGACATCGTCACTTCCGCTGACGTCATACTTCCGGTCACGTGACTTCCTGTGACGTCATACTTCCGGTCACGTGACTTCCGGTGACGTCACTTCCGTTGTTCCTCTTTGCTTCAGACAAATAATAATACTGCCGTTGTTTGGTGATGCAAAGTTGTTATGAGCAGTGGGAGGATTTTTTTAATTGACAAATATTTCTTTCTTTGTAACCTGAGCACATTATTCGATATGTTGTTGATATCAATTGAATGCCGAGATTAGATAGTGAAATTGATTTATCCTGCTGTGGTCGTTGGCAACAAATTAGCGTCTGTTCTGGATTGTTTTTCTGAATAAAAAGTATGATATACATTACTATTTATTTCCATGTCTGGACTATTTACATAACATGAAATCATCACTAAAATTTGAAACAAATGATCCAGAGTAATATCAGTAATATTTGGTTTTCCATGTTATATGCCAAAATATGTTCCAAGGTTAGAAGGCATAATGCACTTCACTTCGGGTCGCACATTATGTCTTCTTACCTTTGGACATGTTATGGTATATAACATGCATATCCCACTATTAATTTTTCAACCATAAATAGTCTTTCCCTAAACTTTTTCTCAAAATTCCTGTTTGATTTTGTAATTTTAATTTTAATTCATCTGAATATAATGTAAATAAGGGAAAGTCATTCGGTTTTTGTAAAAAAAAATATATCACACTTCCTTTTCACAGATACAGCTTGATGTTTCCTCATAATTAATTTCACTCCATTCCATATCAAACCACTAGCTGCACAAACTGCCAATCCTGCTCCATCATTGGGTTCTTTAAGGTACCGATGCTAACTAGAGTAGCTCAATTCCGATCCGTCAACGGTCTAATCCAATTTACCCTCTTCTTTTGAGTCACTGGACGGTTACAAAAACCAGATCATATTTATCTCTACAGAAAGAAAAATATCTTGCCATTAAGATATACATTTAGAATTTGCACTGCAGGAATAAATGGCAAATACATCCCGAGCAGTATATCAGGTTATTGTATAGCAACATAATATTCCCCTAAGAAAGCAACCAAATGTAAGCGTGCAATAAATTTCAATATTGCACTTATGCAAATATGACTTTAAATTTATGACGTCATCGACAACCGAAATTTTATTCTTAACAGAATTTTAGCGTTTCTATGCAATAAAAGGGTTATTGCAGGAATATTAGGAAATATTTTCCCTCGTAGAATATATACTGTACTCGCAAGCTCGTGCAATATAAAATTCTACTCGGGACAATATTCCCCAATATTCATGCAATAACCCTATATTACGTGCAAGTGAATTAAGGCGCACTGCGAGTGATGACATTTACCATTTACTTCGTCATCCTTTTTAGCTCATTTTGCTGTGCTAGGGTGAGCTTCAGCCATTTCTTTGCGTCCTTCGTCCATCGTAAACTTTCGATTCAAAGATTCAAAGATTTTCTCCTCTGAAACCGTTTGCCTAATTTGAACGAAACTTGGTCACACTTGATCGTCTTCTCTGAAACTACTCCGCTAATTGGAACCAAACTTAATCAAAATAGTTCATATATACACTAACATGTTTCTAATGTTATGATGATATTTGATTTTCAGTTGTTGATATTCAGAGGCTCATGGATTTTTAGGATGCTGTAAACCGGGAAATTATCGAGTTTATCTAAGTCACTAACCAAATACCTTAATCATGATAGCAAGGTGCAAGCATTCACCACCGAATATTTCGTAATATCACCCTTGATACTGTATGAGCTTTTTTTGCGTGTACACAATTCTGACTTTATTTGCAGATATCCTGATTTTGGGAGCGTTGCATATCGATTAATTTATTAGATATAAGACGTTACAACAAACAATAAGTAACTGATAATATTCACTACATGAAATATAATAAGGCAGTTTTGAAGAAATTCTGATTTCATGGTGAATGAAAGGATATTTAGTAAATGCACATGCAAAAATAGTCAGAAAAGAAGTACTAATAACCAAAAATACCGAAATAGGAAGACAAATCCAGTACTAGGGACATCTACCGAGTGCCATAAAAATCATACTTTTTTAAGTGTACAATCTAGGACGGTTTATTATTGCAACGTCCTAAGCTATAGCTATAATATTAAACATGTTTTCTACTGATTGCCATTTGGATTGTATTTGAAATGGGGGTTATAAAAAATTAGACAAAGGCAATAGAATCTCGAAGGAACAAGGGAAGTCCGAAGACATGGCGAAAACGGCAACAGACAAAAACAGATCAAACAAGAAGTGAGACAGCCACAACAAACGGAAATAAAAAGACGACATTAAGAACTAAGGCACTCACGTCACAGTGTGAACTCCTATGAAAACCGGGAGTAACGTCAGGTGCTCCGGAAGGGTAAGCATGTTCTGCTCCACTGCTCCATTAGTATTACCTGTTTCTAGAACAACACCTTAGAATCCCTGTTAACAAATTTGGTTCTAAACAGCATAGCAGTTTTAGATAAAAGCTTTGCTGCCTTTTCTTATGAAAATATTTAATATATTTATTATTTTCTTAAGTTACGTCCCGCGCTGCTTTTTTCCATTATCAAAATGAAATTCTTAAGGACTACCTAAGGTCTGTTGTAATCGAATCTGGATAATATTGGCCGAGTGGATTTTCAGAAGAAAATGTTAACCCATTGTTTCGGACATTGAATATATCCCCTGCTTGTTGACATCTAAAATAGGGTACTGACTTGCCAGACATTTTAAAGGAATAATTCAAAGATAATTTAAAAAGTTTTGGTCCAATAGGCCTGTTGGTGTCAGAAGTGAAGAATGGAGCTGTGGACGAAATGGTCTAATGTTTAACTTCCCGAAAGGTCAAATGTAAAACAATATTTCCTGCTGGTGGCCATTTTAAGAAGTTCCATGAACGGTGAATTAAAGTTCTAAAATATGAAAATACCGAAGTTGCATTATACACAGTAAATGTCTTTATGCTGTACACATGTTACAAGGAGTAACCTCTCATTAGCAGCATTAAAATTAAATATCATGGAACACTATAATCAAAAAGTAGTCAATAAAGAAGTACTCACTACCAATATAATCGAAACAGGAGGTCAAATAATCCAGTACCAAAAACACCCACTTAGTGCAATACACGAAAAGAAGCCTAAGTATTTCAAGTGGTTTTAATTTTAATAAGTAACAGTAAATTTTTATAAAACGCAAGGTAAATTATTGGGCTGGTGAATACCCTAGAGGACATCCTATCGTTGTTTACGTTTGTCTTTTGTATTTTTATTGTGGGTTTTTTCTTGTGCAGTTCCTATTTACTTTGTGGCATGTTGCTATGTTTTTCGGCCATTGAAGGTGTTTCCTTTTATCTGTTTTATTCTATCTGGTCCACCAGCAGTGGCATCGACCCAATGGTTTCAAAATACAAAAAAATCAAGTTGCATAATACACAGTAAATTTCGTTGTGCTGTACACGTGTTTCAGTGAGTAACATCTTATCAGCAGCATTAAAATCAAATACATTGAAGAGTACTCATTACCACAATTTACGAAATAGGAGGTCAAATCCAGTATGAAGGAAACAACGGCAGTAGAATACCGAAGGAACAAAGGGGTGATATTCACAAAAATCGAAGTCCAAAGACAGGGCAAAAACGAGAACACAGAAAACAATGACGTTAGACACAAAAACAATGACGCCAGACAGACACAAAGCACAGAACCAGAAACCACAAGATTCAGAACAAAGGCACTCACAGTGTGAACTCCATCGAGTGCAATAAACGAAATGAAGCCTAAGTATTTTTAAGGGTTTTGAATTTTTATAGAAACAGTGAGTTTTTATAAAACGCAAGGTAAATTTTAAATGTCAGATAAGTTTGACTATTGGGCTGGTGAATACCCAAGGGGAAATTTCTTTTCATTTTTCTATATATAAGAAGGAAAATATCAAAACGTAAAACAAAAAGCATCATGATTTATCATTCACCGTGGGTACTCACAAACCACGTAGTCAGTACTTCGGTGCTGACGCGAAAACCGCTTTATTTTGAATTTTGCAATATCTTAATTTTTGTAAAATTTTGTTTAAAACTAAGGAATATCTCCCTCATGCATTGCTATGTCCTTAACCCAATTTTGGCTTTTCTATTTACATCCTATTGGTCATTTGTTGTCTATCACCTTTTAACGTATTTTTGTTTGTGGACTACCTTTTTTTATTTGATCTGCACTGAAGAAACATAAGTTGTCGAAATGTGAATATGCAGACACGAAATTTAAAAATAACTTTGGTACTTTGTTATTCAATCACTTATATATTTACAAAAGTCAAGGTAAATAAATCATTATTCGTATATGTTAAATCGAGGCTTGTAATAATGGGAATTGATGATTCCAATTCAAATGTGCTATTTGTGGTTTTTCCTTAATTTGGTCTAATCTGTTTATTTTTATTTGTTTTGTCTTTTCATACTGTCTAAATTCGTATTGGATATGAATTACCGTAATTTTGGATTTATGATTTTAGAATTCCCCCTTTCCTCGTTCTTGCTTCGGTATTAGTTATCGATGTATGACACATTACTAGAAAAGTCTATGTTACCATTCCTAACGGTTCGGCGTATTAGATCAATTGCGTCTGAAACATTCAAAATTATACATAAAAAAAAACCCACAATATTTGCATGGTCTTGTTGATGTCAAATTTCGATCTTAAAATTTCAGATAAAAAACTACTGCTGCAATACCAAAAGTTAGAACAACAAAGTATGGTAAAAATTATTTATACTAATGCTGTGCAAAACCAGAATGAGTTTACCAATCATGTTCGGCAAGAGTCAAACTATGAACAATTAAGAAAATATATTCAAACATGGGATCCAGATGGTTGCTCATTCCAGTGCAGCGCATGCATCATATTGCCTGCTAACATCGGCAACCGAATACGGAAGCAAGAACGAAGAAAGGGGAATTCTAAAATCATAAATCCAAAATTACGGCAATTCATATCCAATACGAATTTAGACAGTATGATGAAAAGACAAAACAAATAAAAATAAACAAGAACGCAGCACAAATAAAGCACTAACAGTGTGAACCCCTATAAAAACTAAGGTGTCATCAATGTAGATTTATTCAGTTTATGCTTGATGCATGGCTTATTTTTCTGTTTTAAATTTTAAGTTTGCTAGCAGTTCTATTTTTTTTAATTTTCACCCATTTATTTATTTTGCAGATTATGATTACGATTTAAATCTTTCTTTGCCATTCTGTTTATTCTTCTCGACATGTTTGTATGTTTGGCTTGACCATTATGTAATGTTTTATAGTAATTTTTGTTGCATGTGTGTGCGTGTGTATTGCCTTGTGTGTCATGTTATGTTGGTTTTAAAACCTCATTAGAGCTTGTGTTATAATGTTTTACATATACCGACTTTAAATAAAACTTTGAGTTAATTGAGTTGAGCAGGGCCGTCATTGTAAATGTTTGAATACTTCAGTGATTAAAAAAGCTTTCCAAAATTTAACTTTGGTACTAATTGAGGGCTAGAGAAGTAAAATGTACCACGGTTTTTAAATAGTTTTGTCTCGGGGTTATCAGAGGAAATTGACCAATCAGCTACCTAACTGATCTGTCAAAAACATATATGCCTCACTGACCGTGTTAGGGGTGCTGTTATCAGTGCAGGACATGCTAGGTGTATTTGTTCATGTCAGAATTTCTCATATGAATGCACTATTAAAATCATTATACTATTTTTCTGGCAATCTGTATATATATATATATATATTACCCACATCTCCCGATTTTTCCTGCCAATTTTCTTTCAAATGATAATAAATACCGAAGTTATTGTGAATTAGATTTCCGCATTACGCATTTCGACAACTTATTTATCTTCAGTGCAGATAAAATCTAAATGTTTGGAAGACCATTAACTCAAAAACTGATAGAGAACAAATAACCAATATGATCTAAATGTAAAGCAAAAAAAAAACAGCTAAGGACAGAGCTTTGCATGAGGGAGATACTCCTTAGTTTTCAACAAAATTTACAAAGATTTAGATATTGCAAGGTTCCATATAGAATCGGCTTTCGGGTCAGCACCGAAGTACTGACTACTGGGCTGGTGAATAGCATCGGGGACTAACAGTCCACCAGTAGAGGCATCGACCCAGTGGTAACAGATGCGATGAGTACCCAGGGATCGTTTATATGATGTATTGTCTTTTGGTTCCTTTGTCGGACAACGGATGGCAGTGTTTGTAAAAGCACTTTACCTGATATGTTATGCTTGTTGACATCCCTCCATCCACGACTAAAATCATGTAAAACAGGGGATGGAAGAAGAATTGCTCAACATTTAGCAAGTGAATTCCGCTTTAACCTGTGCTAGGGGTCGTGTTGAATTTACTAATTTACGGTAAGAGTATTTGCTCTTTGTTGAAGGCCTTTATTGGTGACTTTAAGATGAAGAACAACAATGAAAGCGTTGTTCCATTTGCTTAATTTTGTTTTTATTATCAAATAAATGAAAAAGGCAAAAATAGTCAATTGACCTAGATATCGTTGAAAACCGAAAGTTACGAAATATCTTTCCAAAAGGCCCAAAATTCCGTGAACCCCAGCACATCAATCGGAAGTATAACTTCAATATTATGATGGATGCAGTTGAGGGCTAAAAAAAGAAAACGAAGATGTGGAGACATTTTAAAACTGGATCAGGTCGCTTGAAAACATCTATGAAAACTAAAACGCCCAGTATATTTGATGATCCTCTTGTTGCAAAATTATTAACAAACCTCCAGGGAAAATCCTACTTATATCCCAACTACATTATCAAGGACGAGATAATCACAAATCACACGTCTGTGTTAGCATCCTTCGGTATCAAAGTGAATGAAGATAACAGTTATCTCCCTTACATTTACTGTGAAAGCTTCATAAGAATCCCTACAAACAGAGATTCATTGCAGGATCTGCCAAATGCACCACTAAGCCCCTATCCAAAATCCTTACCACTTTACTGACTGCATTAAGAGATGGTTTTAAAAGCTACTACAAAAAAACCTCTTCTACGAGCGGCGTGAATCAGATGTAGATTCTTAAAAATTCCAAAGGTCTCCTTGAACAGCTCTCATCAAACTGCCTTGTTGGTAAGTTAAATTGAATAATGCCGATATAATTGACCCGTGACCAGTCAGGTCAATTAAATAGAGTAATACATCAGTGTTTCTGTACCAAAAGTATTCCTATTTGGCAATTGGAAAAAAATAAAACATATTTGTTAAGAACCACACTGAGTCAAACATGAAATACAGTGAACAGGACGTGATAGAGATGCTTGAATTTTTTATCTTCAACAACTTTGATGAATGTGGAGGCCGCGTTTTTCAACAGACAATAGGGATGCCTTTCACCTTTTAGCTGCCCTTTTCTTTTTTTTTTCGTATGAAGCAAAGTTGTTACAAGGGCTAATACAACAGAAACAAAAACAACTAGCTCAAACTTTTAATTTCAGCTTCAGATAAATAGACGCTGTACTTTCCCTTTATAACCCAAGAATCAAAGAATATTTACGCCGCATCTACCCAAATGACCTTAAAATTAAAGTAGCAATCAATTCTGCCTCATACCTTGACGCTTTGTTATATATTGACGAACATGGACGTCTTAAATCTAGGTTACATGTATATGACAAACGTGGTGATTTTGACTTTCCAATCGCGAACTTTCTCTTTCTTTACAGCAAAATACATACCTCACCAGAATATGGAGTGTTTATTTCACAATTAATTCGTTACTGATGATCTAGCTGTTCATGCATTGACTTTGTTGAAAGATCAAAAGCCCTTTCACAAAAAACTGCTGAGTCAGGGAAACGTTCAGCCGTTGTTAATTTCGTCCCTTCAGAAATCATATGGCCGTCACCACGACATCATTGATAAATATGAAATGTCAGTGTCACAAATGAAAACTGACATTTTCAGCTAGATTTACGTCTTTTCGGATTTGACATTACTGGTTTTGATATTTCCCTGGATTAACCCACTGACAGTGTGACGGCTGCCGTATTTAAAGCAGGATATGCTTACCCTTCCGGAGCACTTGCTGTCACTGTTTTTTTTTTTCAAAGTTCACGCTGTTAGTTCTTTAGTTTTTTGTATTGTATATGTAGTGGTTGTGTGTTTTGTGGGCATGTAGTGACTTTGATCTTCTGTCTCCTGGTGTTCTTGACTTTGCCTTGTCTCTGTACTTTGATTTTTGTAAGCTTGTTCTTTTTTCCTTCGGTATTTTACTGCCGTTGTTTTGAACATGAGCTTTCGCTCTTTGTCCATGTCTTTAAATGCTATGATATAGATTGCAACAATGGTATTTCAAACTTCAATATTCTTGCATATTTTACAAACTAAACTTCAAATTAATTCAGTTGTGTTTTCGAAGACTTCCCGTTTCTTTTGCCTTCGATGATCCTGAATTTTTACAGAATCAAATGTATGATTTTATGTTTTTAAAATGTTTCTGGTGGTGAAATGCAGCATCATTTAGAAAATGACGATATGCCATTCGATGACTTTAATCACGAAATTTCCCATGTTTTATGTTTCCTAAGCTTGAGCGCCATTGAAATGTGAAAAAAAAAATCTTTAAAAAAAACTGACCAAATATTCCTATTGGGATATAGACATATATCGACAACCCGATCATTAGATTTAAAATTCAAAATAGCTGGTGCATAATGGCATTATTTATTAAGATTCTGAAAAAATCATAATTCATAACAGATCGTAGCATGTAATTATTTGAGTTATTGCCACAAAGTATACGCCTCTATGGCGGACGGAATAATGAACGAACGAACGAACAAACGAAAGGACACCATGATCACTATATAACACCAAATTAAAGCGGAGATCTTACTCTAAAATTGACTAACTTTCAGAGTCGTTAATTAAGCATGATAAAACAGGGTTGACTGGGGTTGACTCACTGACCATGTAATGGATGCCGCATACCTAGCACGACAAAACCGTGTTATTTTTAGTAACTCTAACGTAATGAATGGTATATATTAAGCATCTTCCTTTGGGTCACCTGAATCCATTATGCTTTTTCACTCATTTGATATTATGGGTATTTTAGTTGAAAGTTTGTGTTTGTATCAGAACATTAAACTACTTAAGTTGTCATAGCAACTTTGGTTAGGGTTGGAAGTTGGATAAATAATTAATAACTCCAATAATTTAAGAATATAAGTGAGAACCGGTCTACAAACGAATTGTCAAAGGACACTGACAACATCTAAAAATCAAAGAAACAGAGACATAACATGAGTACAGCACAGAAAAAGAAAAATGAAGACACATATACACATACAAATGGGTGTAATAACAAAATTACCGAACTGAGTTGACTAGAGCCGAAGTCCATGAGACAAAAAGACAAATCAGGTGGAAACCATCAGAAAATGGTCCTGACTTGGTACGGGCATTTCAGAAGAAACGGTGGATTAAACCGGTTTTATAATATGCCAAACCTCCATTTCCATTGCGGTAATGTCAGGTAGCAGCAACTCAACAGCAATTGTTATTGAAAGGTCATTGGATAAATGTAGGGGGGGGGGGGGNCTAAATGTAAGTCCAGACACAACATCTTGGACATTATTAGGCGATATTAAAGCTATGATAAAGCCAATTCATAAAAAAAATCGACTTAAACAGAGATAGGGCGAGACCAAGGTTTACGGGAGGAATAAAAATTTCACCGATGAAAGTGTCTTAGACAATGTCAGCGAGAACACAACTAAAATTAGGGGAGAGTCAAAAAGTCGAGACCAGTGACAACACCTTTGACAAGTGAGAACGAACCTTTAAGTCAAGTGACATGCGAGACACAAAGTCGATGAAACCCTTTAAATACATCAGTACCTCATCAATTTATTTTATTTTTATTATCACAAAATCAAAATTTTTCTTCATACAATTGAAGAAAAAACAATTTTAAAAAGAATGCAAAAACGGGATCGTCGCCAATTCTGGTCAAGATTGCCTTGGCTCCGGCAGATTTTGAAAATAAGATATTATTCAATATGCAAAGACACATATGTTGCTTAATAAACAGTTAAACGATTTTATAAAACAGATAGACGACGACATCTAGTCATCAAATTTATTTTAATAAATCGTGCATTTTGAAAATTCTTACCAGAATTTAATTATAGAAACAGTCCTCTTTTTGTCAATAACTGTTTTTGTTTATCTTGACGTAATTGAATATTATAAGTGTCTACTGTCATAAATGGTAACATTTACAAATCAAAACTATCTTAAAGAAGCAAAAAGATTTCCAAATGAATACCGAAGCAAGTGTCAAAATCATACATCCAGAATCCATGGCAATATAAGGATTACATACATACAGAGAACTTAAACGACGAAGACGATACAAACAGAACATAATATTAATGCAACAAAAACCAAACTACTAGCAGTGTGAACCCCTAAAACACAGGAGTGTCATCAGGTGCCCTCGAAGGGTGAGAATGACTTTCTTTACATGTTACATCCGTCACAAAGCTATAAATATGGTGTTGAAAGATCTGTTAAGTAACTGATTGGTTTTTGTCATTTTCTTACCATGTAGATTTCATTAGAATGGAAAAAGTATGATGTATTATATCTGCACTCAATTGACATCACAAAGGCAAAAAACAATCAAATGAATTTCCGATGTAAGGTTGAATTTTTATCCCATTGAAAATTGAAATTTCGTTCGTTTTTCAATGTTGAAAATTGATTTTAAAGCCATTGAATTTTGATCAGCTCAATTTTCAACGGGATAATCGTCAGATCTCAAGGTTTAGTTTTTTTTTAGTTTGAAAACCCTTTCGTTGAATACTGACAATCGTGGAAAAATGACCACTCAAAAAAAATATTCAAACACAAAACTGGAAGCTCAAAGATCTGAAAATTTGAATGAATGTGTCAATCTCAAATTCACATGAGGAATTCTGTATGGGAGTTAGTTTTGGGAGACTATTGCTTTTTCAATTTAAACACAGATATCTCTTGATTGGTTTGTCAATCTCGTAACAATTCCTTCTCCTTCCAAGTTGTACCTTTTCAAAAGTGTTTGTTTCTCTTTCTAAACACCCACCCAATACTTGAAAAGCATATTCGAGAAATTAAAATACATGCAATGAAAATATTGGATAAACTTTTTGATGACAGAGTATATTTTAGTTTTCGTACACAAGTTTCATTGCTGATTTTATTATACATTTTGATACGAGCTGACCAAATATCACCAAAAGAAAAAGTAATTCACAAAATGTTTTAGACCCTTGAGATTTTTTCATTAGTAGTGGAAATGCGCATATGCAGAATTTTTGATCGACAATATATTTGTCAGTTTGGAGGACTTGTTTTTCAACAGACCATTGGAATTCCAATAGGCACAAGCTGTCCACCTCTTTTAGCCGATCTGTTTTTTCACTCTAATGGGGCTGAATTCATTGAAGGGCTTCTTCAAAATAAAAACAAAAGCTGGCCCAGTCCTTTAATTTCAGCTTCCGTTATATAGATGATATTTTATCATTGAACAACCCTCGCTTTGGTGATTTTCTTCATCTTATTTATCCAAAAGAGCTGAAGTTAAGGATACTACAGATACTTCCACATCGGCTTCGTTCCTTGACCTTCATCTTGAAATTGACAACAGAGGTCAATGCAAACTAGCCTGTATGACAAACGCGATGACTTCATTTTTCCAATACTCAGCTTCCTTTTTCTTTGTAGCAACATTCCAAAACAACCAACATATGGAGTTTACATCTCACAACTCTTTCGCTACTCAAGGACTTGTGGTCGTTACAGTGACTTCCTTGATAGAGCTCAGTTGCTTATAAATAGACCACTTAAGCAAGGGTACGCTACAAAAAACTTAAAGTCATCACTACAGAAGTTTTACGGTCGACATCACGATCTTGTGGATGGCTATGGGATATCTGTTTTCCAGATGACAACAGATCTTTCCCTCTACAACTGAAGTTTGTTTTTCTCTAGCGGATTTGACTTTACTACCGGAGTTCAATACGGTGGGTGTCCTATAAGAAGCAGGATATGCTTACTCTTCCGGTACACCTGATCTCACCAATGGCTTTCATTGGGTACGTGTTGTTCATCTGTATGTGTGTCTTCATTTTTCTTTTTTGTCCTGTACTCAAATGGTGTCCTTGTTTCTTAGAGTGTCCGATGTTGCCATTGTCGATGGATTATTCGTTCTTTTGATTAAATGTTCGGTTCTCACTTACTCTATGACTCTGTATATCCTAAGCAGACTTTCAGTAGAAGTTTATTAAATTCTGAATGTTTTGCATTTTCACGCCTTTATTCCATTACATCGAGAATGATCGCTGTTTTGAAAATTCAAAAACCAGAAATTGAGGCACACCCAGCGGCAAGACGACGCCGATCAGCCGATCGGAGGGAAATATAGGATGGCCGAGACCATGGGGGAACTTAGGAAAATCGCCAAGGAGGAAGGGGTGAAGGAATAAAGTAGAAAAAATAAGATGGATTGGGTGCGGCTCATTGAGTCGGCAACCGACCGAAAATTCAAGCACCGGGAAGTATTCACTAGGACGCAGCTCAAGGCGATAGCGAGGCGGGGGGATCACCAATATCTTTCGGCTGAAGAAGGATCAGCTGGCTGAGAAGGTGGAGCAGAGCATTGAAGAAGGACCATATCGAAGTTGCGGATTATAAGCGGGAAGCCGTGGGTGTGGCATTTGGCACGGTGACAATCAAACCCATGACGCAGCAGGACGTGGAGACTTTCATTAAGCTTAGCTGGGGGAAAATCCGAAGCACAATTTCGGAGGGGCTGGCGGAAAAGAAGGGGCTGAAAGTAGAAATAATCCTCCACGTGGAGATGGTGAAGATCAGCCCGGCGACCCGTGAAAATATCTACGCAAATCCAAAATTCCGATCGGCCTTGATGGTAATCACGGAGTCGGCAGATTTGGATGAAGTGATACCGCGGATGGAGGATAAGGTCATTGAGAGCCTGGCAACTCTCCAGGCTGGGGGAGCGGATGGACCTTTGGGTGCGTGGAGAAGCTGAAGATTCAGCTGAATTAGTACAAGCCCCTCAAGGGAAGCTCATATATCCCACATCCCAAGAAGCTCGCCAGCAATAGTGAAGGTGCAAAATGAGGATCAGCAGTGCTTCAAATGGGCAATCCTCTCGGCCATCCATCACGAGGAGGTGAATCAGAAGCAAGCCAGCCGAGTCAAGCAGTACGAAAAGTGGGCGGACAAGCTCAGATTCGACGGCATCGACTTCCCGGCCTCACTCCGGGCAATCGATAGGTTCGAGAAGCTCAATGAGGGGATCAGAGTCAACGTATACGGATTCGATATGGGGAAGGAGGGAGGGGCCTACCCGATGAGGATATCCGAAAGGGATGATGCCGGGGCAAAGCACGTGGATCTCATGCTAGTGCCTAACGATGAGACGCGGCACTACTGCTGGGTGAATAATCTCTTGCGGCTCTTGACGGCGCAGGTGAGCGATCACGATGGGGAAGCTTACTTTTGCCGCCGATGCCTGAATCACTTCACTCGGCAAGAAAAACTTGACCAGCACATGGAATATTGCGGACAGAAGAAGGCGGTGAAAATCGAGATGCCGAGCGAAGGGAGCTACGTCAGCTTCCCAAATCACATCCGGTCGATGAAGGTGCCATTCGTCGTATATGCAGACTTCGAGTGCTTCACGACCAAGGTGGGGACCGAACCGGCAAAGACTGGCGTAGACGGAATCATGCAGCTGCCGGAGCGCATGATGAAGAATACCATCAAGAAGGTGGAAGGGGGCGAGCCGTCCGAACCTCAGAAGCACGTCCCATCGGGATTCTGCTACCATATCAAGTGCTTGGATGAGACAGTATACGCCAAGGAGCCGGTGATCTACACCATGCAGCAAGAAGGGGGGGACGTGGGTCAGATCTTCGTGGATCGACTGACGAAAGATATCCGGGAGATCTATCAGCAGAACGATTTCAAGAAGAACGTCCCATCGGGATTCTGCTACCATATCAAGTGCTTCGATGAGACGGTATACGCCAAGGAGCCGGTGATCTACACCATGCAGCAAGAAGGGGAGGACGTGGGTCAGATCTTCGTGGATCGACTGACGAAAGATATCCGGGAGATCTATCAGCAGAACGATTTCAAGAAGCCCATGGTGATGACGGAGGAAGATAAAATAACCTTTGCGGAGGCGACCAAGTGCTTCATCTGCGACCAGGAGCTTGGGGAGGATAAAGTGAGGGACCATTGCCACTTCACGGGCAGATTCCGGAGGGCTGCGCACAATGAGTGCAATCTGAAATATCAGGCGCCGAAATTCATTCCGGTCATCTTTCATAACCTGGCCGGCTACGACGCCCATCTCTTCATCAAGGCGCTGGGGCCACTGAGGGGAAGACCGACTGAATGACCAACACGGAGGAGCGCTACATCTCATTCACCAAGAGCGTGGCGGTCGGCTCGTACAAGGATAAGAAGGGGAAAGAGAAGATGCTCTTTCAGCACCTGCGCTTCATCGATAGCTTTAAGTTAATGGGGGCAAGCCTGCAGAAGCTGGCCGATGCCTTCACCAATATGACGCGGGAGTTTGGGGCAAAGCCGATGGATCCGGGGCTCTTCGAGATCGGGCAATTTGAGTCGGAGAACGGGCGAAGCATCACCTTACGCGAAGTGATCGACCAGGAAAAGCTGAAGCATATCGTGACGCACCCGGAAGACTATGAGCTGGGGAGTAGGTATATCAAGGGGGAGAAGGTGGATAAGGATTCTCAGCTGACGCTCTTGAAAGATAACTTGGCCGGCACCAATGCCCTGGGGGAGTGCCCGATGAGATATTACCAACGCCACGGCTTCGGGAGGCATTGGACGGGCGAGAAGATCGGCCTCCAGAATATCAGACGCCGCATCCGCCATACTCTATATATGCGCAAATCATATGATTGATATCGATATTAAGAGACTCGCAACCGACTCTGCTCTCCTGGTATTGCCACGAAAATGGCATCGCGTGCACGGGGCTCGACGCATATATCAAAGATCGGGAGAGGCTAATCGCGGACCTGATGGCCTACGAGGGAATCAGCCGGGACGACGCCAAAACCTACCTGCTCGCCATCATCAATGGAAAGATCGTCAGGCTCAAGCATGACGCACCAGCCTGGCTTCGGGACTACTATGGGGAATGAGGCACATCATGGATGAAGTGATCAAGCTAAATCCTGACCTACATAAGCTCGCCTGCGAATCCAAGGAGAAGAGGGGACGGACTACAATATCGAGGGCACGACTGAATTACGTCATGTGCTCCCTGGAAAATAAGGCTCTGATGGCGGCTTTCGATGACCTGACCGAGCAGGAGATCGAGGTTGGGCGCTCGTATTCGACGGTTTGATGATTTATAAGAAGGGGGTTCCTCGCACCAGGCTGCCTAAAATTCTCCAAGGTTGCTTTCAGATTGTGAAGGAAGTCGTCGGAGCGGATATCACCTTCACGGTCAAGGAGATGGATGAAGAATACAATATTCCCACCGCGGCGATCGGGCAGAGAAGCCATCACTTAGACCTGCTTCTGCGCAAAGGCGTCTACCCGTACGACTATATGAATAGCTTCGAGAGGCTCCAGGAGACATAGCTGCCACCGAAGAAGCCTTCTTTAGCACGCCCACCGGTAAGCATATCAGCGAGGAAAATTACGCGCACTCTCAGAGGGTCTGGGGTCTTTGGATGCAAGACCATGCGCGATTATCACGACCTCTATCTGGAGACTGACGTGGGCTTGCTCACCGACGTCTTCGAGAATTTCCGCGAGATCTGCACTATGGACTCGATCCGGCGCACTACTACACGGCGCCAGGGTTGGCTTACGACGCCGCACTCAAAGTCAGCGAGATCAAGCTTGAGCTTCTCACCGACCCCGATATGCTGCTCATGGTTGAGAGGGGATTCGCAGCGGTCTGACCATGGCGTCTCAGAGATATGCCCGGGCGAATAATCCCTACGTGCAAGATTTCGATCCGAGCAAGCCTACCAACTATCTAATTGCTGGAAAAGAAAGACTGGATATAGTGGATACCATTTACATTGACAAATTGAAAAAATGTCAGAAGTCAAGTAAATTCTTTTATAAAATTTTTGTTGGTAGTGTCAAAGAAAATCCTATCAAATCTCAGGAGAAGTGGTCTGAGACACTAAATCTTGAGATTGATAATTGGAATGAAATTTATTCAAATGTCTTTTCTGTAACTAGGAATACACAGCTGCAGAATTTTCAGTTTAAATTGCTGCATAGAATACTTGCTACAAACTCTCTTTTATTTAAGTGTAAGATAAAAGAAACAGAACTGTGTACTTTTTGTTTTGAAACACCAGAAACATATCAACATTTATTCTGGGAATGCTGTCATACCAAAAATTTTTGGTTATCTATATGTGATTTTTTCTCTAATCATAATCTAGTTTTGAACCCAGATATTTCAGTTATAATTCTCGGATTAAATCTATTTAGACTAAATGATTGTATTGAACAACATGTGTTTCTAGTTTTAAAATATTACATTTATGTATGTAGATGCAAGAATAAGCTTCCTTGCATTAGAGGGGGGATTGAATTCTTAAAATACTATATGCAAATAGAGAAACTTTCAACTGAATTTTTATCTTCCCCTCATAGAAATTTCATTCAGAGTAAACTGTTGCGTTTAGAGGAGATTCTCAGTGACTGAGTTATATTTTTATATATATATATATTTTTTTTTTCTCCGAAATTTTTGTGCTCTTTCTTAAAAAAATGATACACATTTCATATGTATTTTTCCAAGCTTAATTTGATGCTAAAGGATAAGTATAGTTGACTGTCTTTTTGTACACTACATTTTATGTCTGTAATATTGTCTTCTATGTATGTAATGTGTACTACAAGTATGTCAGTAATACTTTTGTCTCTTGTATATGTAAATGTTATCAGTTGCTATAAAAATAAAGAATTACAAAAAAAAACTATCTGATGTATCTGGACGCGAATAATCTCTACGGGTGGGCGATGAGTCGGGTCGTGCCCACCGGAGATTTCCAGTGGATCGATCCCTCGGAAGTCCCCGACCTCAGCACGCTCAACGAGGAGGATGCGCAAGGATTCATCTTGGAAGTGGATCTCGAATATCCCAGGGAGCTCCACGATCGCCACAATGACTATTCCCTCGCGCCGGAATCAATGGTGATCAATGGAGTCAGGAAGCTGGTGGCCAATCTCCATGACAAGAAGAAATACGTGGTCCACTACGTGAACCTCAAGAAGTATCATGCCCTGGGTCTGAAGCTGAAGAAGATCCATCGCGTCCTCCGATTCACCCAAAGCCCATTGTTGAGGGGGTACGTGGAGAAGAATACGGCTTGCACCGCCTTCGAGAAGGACTTCTTCAAGCTCATGGTCAATTCGGTCTTCGGGAAGTCCATGGAAGATATCCGCAATAGGGTGGACGTGCAGCTGGTGAATAGCGAGAAGGTCGCCCGGAAACTAGTGGCCAAGCCCAATTTCAAACGCAGGACGGTCTTCAGCAAAGATCAGGCAGGCGTCCATCCGCATCGCACCAAGCTAGCCTTCGATGAGCCCATCTACCTAGGATTCTCCATCCTTGATATATCAAGAACCCTGATGGCCGATTTCGTCTACGATTAAGCCTCGGCATGGCGACCGGCTCAGCATCTGCTTCACGGATACGGATAGCTTGATCTGCGATATCCAGACGGCGGACGTATACAAGGAGAGCGTGCAGCAGTGCTTCGATACATCCAACTATGCCCCAGACAATGCCTCCGGGATCCAGGCCGGTGCTCGGCAAATTCAAGGATGAGTGCGGCGGC
>MJUU01051025.1:904-16915 GCA_002080025.1 Modiolus philippinarum | reverse complement strand
TACTAGGCCAGACAAATTACATCATATTGAGGCCTTACAAAATAAAAAAAAAAAAACAATACAATGTATTATAGAATATTTGCAACATTTAATTACTTATAACAGTTTGCACTAATCAACTATAACGGTTACACTACTCAACCGTTTTTCCGTAGCGCAGTTTCAGTACATTGTTAACTCGAAGCTCCTGTTCGAATATATTTGTTGGGTTTATGCCCTCTTTTATATAAGTTATCGACAAAATATCCTTTTAAAAGCTGAAGAAAATTCATTTCTAATCGGATGTAGATAATGTTTGAACAGTGGCTTTAATTTAGCTTAAGAGACCTGTTTAATTATTTTTGACGGATTTGTGCTCTATTTTACCAATATGTGGGGTTTCACATTTCTCTACCAGCAAGGATTTATGGCTACGCGTAGCCCTAGTTCCTCATCAAAGATGGTTGTAGAAGGGGAACATAGTTTAACATAAAACTCTCAAGAAATTTTTTCAAAGATGTATTCCATTAAAACCACTTTGCCAGTCAGAACCAAACTGTCAAAATAGCCCTTCAAAGGAGTTCTCCTTCAAAGTTTTTGATTTTTATGGTCGCACTTCAGCCAGTATGGCCATTAGAGGGGAACATATTTTAGCATAATACCTTATAAGAAATGCACCCAAAGATCTATATCTCTTAAACCCCTGAGCGAAATAGAACCAAACCTTGTCAAAGAGTCCCTGGATGGTCCCCTTAATTTTATGATTTTTATGTTCGTACTTCATCCAAGATGGCAAGCTGTATGGAACAAAGTATGACATAGAACCCTATTTAAAATGCATTCAAAAATCTTCTCCTCTAAAAATAATGAGCCAGTTGGAACCAATCATGGCTACAATAGTTCTTTGGTTGTCCCTTTTAGAGTTTGTGATTTTTAAGCTTGCTGGTTATCTGCGGAGAACTTAGTTTACAAGGGACCCTTTTGGAATAATACATTCAAAAGTCTTCTCGAAAACCAATATTACAACAATGGCTACAATTGTATATGAGTGGCCCCTCAAAAATGTGTTGATAATGTTCTTGCCACATCCAAGATAGAAGCCAGTGGCGATACAGAATTAAGCTGTTGATTATCAGAAGGCCATGGTCCAGGTCAGTGCAACCTCTTATTTACTTGTGAATTACCTCAGTTATAATGAATACATATCCTGCAAGACTACTAACATATTTTTTTTGTATATTTCCGAAATTAAAAGTTGAAATGGCAAATGATACAAATTATATATAGGACGACAAGGAGGCTTAATGATAAAAACGGTGATACCGAGTCTCAACATATACAGGGAAAATCATGCAAAATCAATGTTTTATCTTCAACAATAGAGACAATACTGATACTTACAAAACATTTTATTTTCTAAGCGGCAAATCAGGCCTTATGAAAAAAGTGATTTCTAAAAAAGAAAATTTTGTGCTATATCTTACCATTTTAGCTCATCTGGCTATGGTCAGGGTAAGATTATGCCAACGTTTTGCGCCCGTCGTCCTTCGCCCGGAGTACACTTTTCATTCAAAGATTTTTCCCCTTGAACTGACTTGAGAAGTTGGAACCAACCTTGGCTCAAATAGTTGTTAGGTAGTCCATTGCAAAAAGGTGTTTTTTTAGGCTCGCACTTTTTCCAAGATGGCTGCTTGCGGGAAGCAAATTTTTAACATTGCACCCTAGGGGGGACGCATTAAAAGATATTCTCTTTTCAATATGCTGAGCCAATTGTAACAAAACTTGGCCACAGAAGTTTTCCCGGTCCGAGCAATATCCAAGATGTCGTCGAGTGGGGATTAGTGCTTAACATCGGACCTATTGAAAAAAAATTCAGGATTGTTTCCTCTGAAACTGCTGAGCTAGTGGGAACCACACTTGGCCATAATAGTCCTTGGTTGGTCCCACGAAAAAACATATCTTCCGCGTTATACCAAAGAAGGCCGACAGAAGGGCACAAATTTCTAACGTTAGACCGTAAGGGAAAACACATTCAAAGATCCTCTTTTAAACTGCTGGGCCAATTGGAACAAACTTGGCCACAAAAATGTTAAGGTGGTCCTCTGCAAAAAAAGATGTATTTGTCATGTTTATTTGAAATGTCCACAAGCAGGGAGCATTGCTTAATATTACCTCTTTCGGAACACTTATAACGATCTTCTTCTAAACCAAATGATCAAAATTTGGCCAGAATAGTCCGTAGTTGGTCTGTGTATAAATGTGTTTTTTTCAGGTTCAAATTTATCCAAAATAGCTTTCAGCGGGTAACATAGTTAAACATAGGACCCTAAAGGAATACTTTCAAAGACATTCTTCCCTTGAGACACTGGACATATGTGAACCGCAGTTAACCTCATTAACGTAGACTGTCTATGCTAAAAATTTCCAAGTGAACGATAAAATCTTATGACAAGCTCTTGGTGTCAATGGTAGGTTGATTTTCACGAATTCTAATTAAAAAATGCAACGAATGATTTTAATTAACTGCAATCCACCTTACTGGCTGATCGACCAAAAGTACAATCATGACAACTGATCTACCATTGCATCAAATAAAGTAAATTATTGAACAACAGAGCACATCGTTGAAATAGAGATGCCCTTCTTTTATTTTGCACAACAGAGAAGTTCAGAAGAGCATACAGTTTTGAGGGGCGGACAGGGGCTACCTTTTTCTCGCCCCTTTTCTCCTTTCTTCCACTCAAATCGCCTTTCTCTCTTCCGCTCTCTCCTTTCTCTCGGTTTCATCATTTCCCCTCTCTCCTTTCTCCATTAGTCCACCCCTTTCTCATTTTTTCCGCCCTTTTTCTGTTCTTCTTCACCTTCTCCTTTCTCCAGCCCCTTTTCTCCTGTCTCTGGCTCTTCCTCCCGGTCACCCTTAACCCTGTTTGTCCCCTACGGTTTTCCTTGCTTGTTCTTTCGATATTCCAGACTATGTTTCAAGATTTTTTTGTAATTTGGCATAAAATGTTTATTTGATTATTGACATCTGAGTTACTCTTTATTTTAAAACTTTTCCTGTTGGTTGTACAAAAAGAGATAAACTAGAAAGACTTCTTTAAGAAACATCACACGGTCTGCCTTGTGTACAGTCTAATTTTCTGTTGCTGATATTTGAAGAGAGAAATAAATTAAACAACAATGAGAACATCACACGATTACCTTGTATACAAGGCTGTCTGTCTGTTTTTCTCTTGGTGAAGAGAGAAAACTAGTAGATGTCTTAAGGTAAAAAAACATTGAAAACATCACCTGGTTTATCTGTATCCCTGTTGGGGTATTTAAAGTTAGGCAACTAGTAGATACCTACTACGAAAAAAAACGATGGAATCATTACACAGTCTGCTTGGTGTAAATAAAAGGAAAATCCGGACACCTAGCTAGTATTACCCAACAAATATGTACATTCACTCTATATCCTTCCATTTTTTTCTATAAGGAAATAAACACATCACAGGTTTTGGCGCCATAACTAGAAAAAAATTAACTATACATCTAAACATGTTTGTCTGTTTGTGCTTTTGTTTTTTAGTATGTCAGCCCAAATTACCTTTCTGTCTCCCCTGTTTGTACATGCAATTTTGCATGTCAGTATGTCTGAACCAAATAAAGCTAGTAATCACAAAGTGTGTTGGTTGTCCTTATGTATTGTACGTCTGTGTTTATATTTCATACAGTCTACATATGTCTAAACTGATCTCTATCTTTTTGTTCATCTGTCCATTCCTCTACCTGTTCAAATGTCTTTTTTTTATTTTTGCGTTGTTTTTCGACTGTCCATCACTCGATGTGTCCGTATGACTTATCTGGTCTACGTTTTTCGGCTTGACAGTCCATCCCTCCACCTGTTCCTATGTCTTATCTGGTTTCTGTCTTTCTGTTTAACTGTTCATTCCATAACCTGTCCGGATGTCTGATCTAGTCTCTGTCTTTCTGTACGACTGCCCATTCCTTGATCTGTTTGTATGCCTTATCTGGTCTCCCACTTTCGGTTTGAATGTTCATTCGGCTACCTGACCGTATGTTTCACTGATCTCTGTTTTTCTGTTAGCACGTTCCTCCCTCTACCTGTTCATATGTCTTATCTGGTCTCTCTCTCTTTCATTTCCAATGCCCATTCCTCTATCTGTACGTATGTCTTATCTGGTATATGTTTTCTGTTTGACTGTTCATTCCTTTGCCTGTCGACATATCTTATCTGATCTCTGTCTTTCTGTTTAATTTTTTCATTCCGCCATCCTTCCGTATGTCTTACATGGTCTCTGTCTTTTTATTTAACTGTTCATTCCCATACCTGTCTGTATGTTTTACCTAATCTCCGCTTTTCTGTTCGACTGTCCATTCGTCTACCTACCCCTATGCCTTATCAGGTCTCTGTCTTTCTGTTCGACTGTCCGTTCGTCTACCTATCCGAATGCCTGATCAGTTTGTTTGTTTTTTTTTTCAGCACAAGTGTCCTTTCTTTAATCTGACCGCATGTCTAACTGTTCATATGTCTGTGTCTTTACGTGAAACTGTATATCACTCTACCTGTCAGTATGTCTCTCTGTTCGTATGTCTGTGTCTTTACGTGAAACTGTATATCACTCTACCTGTCCGTATGTCTATCTGTTCATATGTCTGTGTCTTTACGTAAAACTGTATATCACTCTACCTGTCCGTATGTCTATCTGTTCATATGTCTGTGTCTGTACATAAAACTGTATATCACTCTACCTGTCCGTATGTCTATCTGTCCGTATGTCTGTGTCTTTACTTAAAACTGTCTATCACTCTACCTGTCCGTATGTCTATCTGTTCATATGTCTGTGTCTGTACGTTAAACTGTCTATCACTCTACCTGTCCGTATGTCGCTGTGTTCATATGTCTGTGTCTTTACGTAAAACTGTATATCACTCTACCTGTCCGTATGTCTCTCTGTTCATATGTCTGTGTCTGTACGTAAAACTGTCTATCACTCTACCTGTCCGTATGTCTATCTGTTCATATATATGTGTCTGTACGTAAAACTGTCTATTACTCTACCTGTCCGTATGTCTATATGTTCATATGTCTGTGTCTTTACGTAAAACTGTCTATCACTCTACCTGTCGGTATGTCTATATGTTCATATGTCTGTGTCTTTACGTAAAACTGTCTATTACTATACTTGTCCGTATGTCTCTGTTCATATGCCTGTGTCTGTAAGTAAAACTGTACATCACTCTACCTGTCCGTATGTCTATCTCTTCATATGTCTATGTCTTAACGAGAAACTGTATATCACTCTACCTGTCCGTATGTCTGTTTGTTCATATGTCTATGTCTTTACGTAAAACTGTATATCACTCTGTATATCATATGTCTATGTCTTAACGAGAAACTGTATATCACTCTACCTGTCCGTATGTCTGTTTGTTCATATGTCTATGTCTTTACGTAAAACTGTATATCACTCTACCTGTCTGTATGTCTTTCTGTTCATATGTCTATGTCTTTACGTGAAACTGTATATCACTCTACCTGTCCGTATGTCCGTATATTTCAAATGTTCATTTGACTCTATTTTCTCTATTTCCATCTGATTGCCTCTCTCTTGTTTCCCATTTAGCTGCCCATTTCCCCATTTGTACATACTCTGTACCTGATGTCTTCCGTACTGCTGTACATTTGTACGTACTATTTGTCTTTTAATCTGTACCCTGTCTCTTCCGTTCGGCTGTACATTTGTACATACTATTTGTCTTTTAATCAGTACCTGGTGTCTTCCGTTCGGCTGTTCATTCCTCTATTTTACGGAATGCTTTGGTGTTTGTTGTTTTATTCCTTGTGCATAACTCTCCGAATTTCTATCCCTCTTCCTGTTCATATGCATAATTTGTACTGTTTTACGATCGCCTGTCCGTATATTTATCTGCGCAAATATGTCTCATTTGTTTATCTATCTCTTTGTTATTTTGTTGAGCTGTCTATACTCCATACTTCAATGTGTCCGTCTGTCTTAACTGTTTATGTGCCCTAAATTCATCCGCCATTCTTTCTGTTTTACGGGGTATATTATCTATTTATCAGTCTCTGTGCCAATCCGTCTGATTAATTATCCCTCTGTTTTGAGGTGTATATTAATTATTTATCATTTTCTTTGTCCTTCTGTCTGGCTTGTTTTCAGGTGTATATTAGCTGTTTAGCAGTCTTTGTGTCCTTTTGGTTCTTCCAGCCATTTTTCTGTTTTCAGGTGTATATCAATTTCTTATCAGTCTCTATTTCTGCGTCTTTCCGTCCGGCAGTTAATTCATCTGTTTTCAGGTGTATATCAACTGCTTATCAATCCCTGTGTCCTTCTGTCCGGCTGTCTATAACTCTATTTTCAGGAGTATATTATCTATTTATCAATCCCTGTGTCCTTCTGTACGGCTGTCTATAACTCTAATTTCAGGAGTATATTATTTATTTATCAATCCTCGTGTCTTTCTGTCCGGCTGTCTATAACTCTAATTTCAGGAGTATATTATTTATTTATCAATCTCTGTGTTCTTTTGGCCGTCTATCCCACTATTTTTGGCCGTCTATCCCACTATTTTTGGGCTGTCTATCCCACTTTTTTTTGGCCGTCTATCCCACTATTTTTGGGTGTATATTATCTGTTTATCATTGAAAAATTCTTGTTTACAATCTTAGCACATTTGTAAACACAAGTTTTGTAACACCTTTTTAAACGTGTTTAAATTCTAAACATGTTGAACTCCATATGCGTTTAAATGCCTGACGCTTTATGTGTCGTTACTTTATTTTTCTATCTGTTATACTGTCGATGTGTTAGATATAGAAAAAGACACTATTTAGGTATATGAATATAGGAAAACAACTTATTTTACACACGATAAGAACATTATGAATAGTGTCCAACTTCTATTTTATATGTGTTTCGTCCGTCCGAAAGTATGTCTGTCTACCTTTCTTTCACTTTTAATTGTCATTGTATGCCTGTTCATTTGTCGGCACTCCGTTTATTTATAATCTTTCTTTTTTATTTGCATAAGTTTGTCTATGACAAGTAGTCCGTGGGCTGGAAACACTTTCCGTGCACCCCCCCCCCACATCCAAATCAGACCGATTTTTTTCAGTCCTTCTATGTCCCCTCTTCAAAATAAAACATGTTAACACGAACATAACCTGCACGCATAGACAGTAAAGGGCCATTTTTATAGTGCACCATCAGAAATTCTTGTATTTTCGTTTTAACCTAAGTTTCATTTTTTAACCTCCATAATTTTTTAACGATAGGTAATATGTACTTAAAAATGGTACCAAATCAAAGCTAAATTAATATTCCTTATAATGAACACAAGTTTGGGCACTTAAAGCCATTTTTATGATCTGGGGATGCAAAAAATGTACCCCTCTTCCTGCAAAAAATTGCGAAAATGACAATGTTAGGCTGTCAATCCTTTCAGATAAACAACCCTCGTCATTTGAACTAGTTTTTATGCCTAACTTATCAGGTGTAATACAATGTTAAAAAATAAAACCATTAAAGTCCATAAAATTTTAATTTTTGGTATAAAATTTTAGAAAAATGGAAATTTTCGGAATTCAGATTTTTTCACAATTTCGACTTTCTGAGTTTAGGATCGTAGAATCTTAATATATATTTAATAATGGCCGATTTAATAATGGTTTATGATATATTAGCAAGAAATTGTGCGCACAAATTTTAGTTTCAGACATAATGTAGGTTCAGAAATGTCAAAATTAGTACCCCTCCCCCTCAAAATTAGGGAAAAATTTGAAATATTCAGGCTCTAAATAATAAAAAAATAATGTTGAATGGGAATTCTAGTGTTTATTTCACTTAAGCTGACATGCAGAAGATCATTTATCATTCTATGGCCGTCACCATGACATCATTGACAGATATGACGTGTCTGTGTCCCAAATGAAAACGGACATTTTCAGCTAGATTTCACGTCTTCACGGATTTGACATAACCGGATTTGACTCAACCCCGGATTGACTCACTGATAGTGTGACGGGTGCCGCTAGCGGAGCAGGACATGCTTACCCTTCCGGAGCACCTGATGTCGCTAACGGTTTTCATGGGAGTTCACACTATGAGTGCCTTAGTTCTTAATGTTATCTTTTTATTTCCGTGCATTGTAGCTGTCTCACGTCCTTGTTTTGTCTTTGTTTTTATCTGTTACCGTTTTTGCCATGTCTTTGGACTTCGATTTTTGTAGTCATCGCTGTTGATTTAATATCGTTTCATTATATGTTAGCAATTACAAAGTATGCTTTTAAACATTTTAGACTAACTACAGTCTCATAAATTACAAACATATTACCCCTTACAACACATATTCAACACAATTTATTTCATTTTATTCAGCTTAAAAAGCTTAAAAAGCGTTAACATTGTATAAAGGTCCAATGACATATTATTTTTAAACACCAAAATACACGAAGACTGACTTATATCACACATAAGATCATGCTAGTGGTTTATGGGCGGTTAATTAACAATTAAAATTGGATTTCCTAAAATTCTGAAATGCTGGAAATTCCCATTTTTCACGAAAATCGCCCAAAAAATTAAAGTTTACCCGTATTTGGTGTTAAAATTACATATTTACGATATATCAAATGCATCTTTTGCAAAGCAAGTAAAACATTAGCATTTTATGTTCATATATATGTAAAGAAAGAGATATTTTGGGGACTTTTAAGTTAAATTTTGTTGGGGTAGGGGTAAGGTTTTCGGTATTTAGAGTCACAGTGAACACTCCTTGTTTTTCTAATCAGTTTTTTAAGATAACTTTATATCGGTTAAAACAATAAACTGACATATCTTCAGATAAATCCTCCAGATTTGCCACATTTAACGATTTAAAAGTGAATTTTGGACAAATCTTAAATGCTAATAACCCCATTTTTCATCAATTTTTTAGAAAATATTGAGTTTAAGCTAAAAAGTGGGATTTAAAATACCAAATCATGATAGAATTCATGCAACCCTGCTATATACGTAGCAGATTTTGCATGTGGCAGTTATTTTTATCCCTACATAGGCAAAAAATCGACAATCTTGAGGAAAATTTGTTGGGTAGGGGTAGGATTTTTGGTATTTAGAGTCACCTTAAACACTCCTTGCTTTTCAAAACAATGTTTTAAGACAACTAGTGTATCGCTTAGAACAATTAATTTTCATATCTGCAGATATATTCTATAGATTTGATATATATTGCGATTTAACAGTGAACTATGGACAAATCTGAAATGTAGAAAATTCCCATTTTTCATGAAACTTGGGAGAAATATTGAGTTTTAGTCCACAAATGGCTGGTAAAATACCTAATAATGATGCAATTCATGCAACATTGTCATATACAACAGACGTTTTCCGTATTCTGGTTATTTTTATCCCTACATAGCCCAAAAAGTGACAATTTCAGGGAAAATTTGTTGAGGTAGGGCTAAGATTTTCGGTATTTAGAGTCACATTTTACACACCTTGTTTTTCTAAGCCCTGTTTTAAGACAATTAATGTATTGCTCAAACAATTAATTGGCATATCTGCAGATATATTCTATAGATTAGGCATATATTGCGATTCAGGGGACAAATCTGAAATGTTGAAAATTCCCATTTTTTATGAATTTTGGGTTTTAGTCCACCAATGGCTGTTTAAATACCAAATTATGATGTTATTCATGCAACATTGTCATATACAACGCACATTTTACGTGTTCTGGTTATTTCCATGCAAACTGTGACAAAAATTGGCAATTATGGGTAAATTTGTTGGGGTAGGGGTAAGATTTTTGGTTTTTAGAGACACATTAAGCACTCTTTGTTTTTCTAAACAATGTTTTTAGACAACTAATGTCTGGCTTGGTACAAATAATTGGCATATCTGCAGATATATCCTCCAGATTTGGCATATATAACGATTTAACAGTGAACTTTGGACCATTCTAAAATGTTAAAAATTCCAATTTTTCATCAATTTCGGGCAAAATATTGAGTTTAAGTCGACAAATGGCTGTTATAATACCAAATCATAATGTTATTCATAAAATGATGTATGATGTTTATATTACCCAAAAGTAGCCATTATTTTTGATTATTTTTTAAACCTTACAATATCTAAAATTTTGTATTTTTTTCTAAAAACTAAGGAGTATCTCCCTAGTGCAAACCTCTGTCCTTAGCTGATTTTCGCTTTAAATTTAGATCACTTTGGTTATTTGTTCTTTATCAGTTTTTAACAACTTTGAGTTTATGGTCTTCCAAACGTTTAGATTTTATCTGCACTGATGAGACATAAGTTGTCGAAATGCGCATATGCAGAAAGTAAATTCACAGTAATTTCGGTATTTAGTTATTTTTATTGATTGTAAAGCAAATATAATAAGCTTTCATTTGATACCTATTTCAAATAATATTTGTTCACTAAAAAATAATATTAGGCAAATGAAAGACAAAACTTATTCAAAAACGATACTGTATATGGCTTTATATTCGCGGTACAAAATTTTCGCGGTTTTCAGTGTTGGATTCATTCGCGGGGTTTTATATTTGCGGATTTTTAGTTAAAGTCATTATGGTCATTTACATTCAGCTTTACAGTAAAATATTCACGGGTATAAATTTTCGCGTTAATCGTTTTAAACGCGAATAGCGCGAAAATTAAAACCCCGCGAAATATAACAACTATACAGTATTATTCAAAGGTCCATGTATTTGGTCTAATTGAAAATAAAATTTTTGTCATTTCAGATATGTTAACATCGTCTTTACATGCTTTATAGTAAAGAAAATAAATTTAAAAGCTAAAAACAATTTTCAGAATCGTGATTTGAATTGTACTTCGGGTTCTCTAGACCATTAAACTTACGCAAATTCAATGAAAAGTTCAGTTTTTTCGTCAATATTTTATTGGGGTAGGGGTACGTTTAATTGCGCTATGGAACGTTATAGCCATAGAAATTGTTAAAACTTGGGTTCTTTGTAAAGCTCATACAATAAGCAATCAAGTGATACACCGTTTTTATAACTGGAAAACATTTGGTTAACATTTTGAAGCAACTGAAAGAAAACTTGAACGAAAAACGAAATTTTCAAAATTTTTGTAGGTGGGTCTAAAAATGGGCCAAATTCCATAAGTGCGTGCAGGATATAGTCGTGTTAACATGTTTTTCTTTTGAAGAGGGGATGTATACGGACTTAAAAAATGGGTGGGGTTCGGATGTGGAGGGGGGGGTGCACGGGAGGTTATTCCAGCCCATGGACTAAAGATTTTTGTCTTCTCTAACTTTTTCATCCTGTTTTCGGGCTTTTGATAGACATAAAAGAAGATACTAGGTACATGCATCTTTGAAACCATCTTTATTTTCACGGGACTTAAGAATAATAAGTAAACAATTCCGTCCAACTGAAGCGCAGCGAAACGAGCAGGTAAGACTTAGAATTTTTACATGAAGGATGTCTTTGCTTTCGATTTCTTATAAGTACCTAGTTGTTCCGTAAAATATAATCTTCAAGATGTCTGAAACTTTCACGCAGAAGTAAAGACCACCCCATTTTCTCACTTTTTGTAGGGAAGTCATGCTGTTTATGATTTTTCGTTGTAAATGTTGTTGATTCATAGGAATAAACAGTTGTATTGGTCATTTACCAAGGTAATTTCAATGCAATTGAGTTCATAGTAACTCGTACATCTTACCTCAGAGGGGAAACGAGTCATTTTTTTCTTCTCTTTCTGTCAAGATGATGTATGTCTTTGTGTTTGTGTGTTTGTCTCTGTATGTGTTTCAGACTGTCTTTAGGTACTTGTGTCTTTATATATGCGTTAGTGTATGTTGTGTTGGTGCCTGTCTGTATGCGTTTTATCTGTCTATATGTGTTTGTATCTGTCTGTATGTGTTTGTATTTGTTTATTTGTCTTTTATCTGTCTGTATGTGTTTCTATCTATCTGTATGCGTTTGCATCTGCCTGTATGTTTTTGTGTCTGTCTTTTTGTGTTTTTATCTGTCTATGTGTGTTTGTGTCTGTATGTATGTGTTTGTATCCGTCTGTACGTGTTTGTATATGTTTTTATGTGTTTGTGTCTGTGTGTATGTGTTGTATCTTTCTGTATGTATTTTATCTGTTTGTATGTGTTTGTATCAATATGTCTGTCTTATATCTGTCTGTATGTGTTGTATCTGTCTGTATGTGTTTGTATCTGTCTCTATTTGTTTGTTTCTTTCTGTATGTGTTTGTTTATGTCTGTATGTGTTTGTTTCTGTCTGTGTGTTGTGTATCTGTATGTTTGTGTCTGTATCTGTCTGTATGTCTTTGTGTGTGTGTGTCTGTGTTGTATCTGTCTGTATGCGTTGTATCAATCTGTATGTGTTTGTATCTATCTGTATGTGTTTGTAACAATCTGTATGTATCTATATCTTTCTGCATATGTTTTTATATGTCTGTATGTGTTTGTTTCTGTGTGTTTATGTTGTATCAATCTGTATGTGTTTGTATCAGTCTGTATGTTTGTGTCTGTGTGTCTGTGTTGTATCTGTCTGCTTGCGTTTGTATCAATCTGTATGTTTTTGTATGTATCTGTATGTGTTTGTATCTATCTGTATGTGTTTGTATCAATCTGTATGTGTTTGTATCAATCTGCATGTGTTTGTATCAATCTGTATGTGTTTGTATCAATCTGCATGTGTTTGTATCAATCTCTATGTATTTGTATCAATCTGTATGTGTGTATATCTGTCTGTATGTCTTTGTGTCTGTGTGTCCGTGTTTTATCAATCTGTATGTGATTGTATCAATGTGTATGTGTTTATATCTGTCTGTTTGTCTTTGTATCTGCCTGTATGTCTTTGTGTCTATGTGTCTGTGTTGTATCTGTCTGTATGTGTTTGTATCAATCTGTATGTGTTTATATCTGTCTGTATGTGTTTTATCTATCTGTATGTCTTTGTGTCTATGTGTCTGTGTTGTATCTGCATGTATGTGATGTATATGCATGAATGTGTTTGTATCAATCTGTATGTGTTTATATCTGTCTGTGTGCGTTTGTATCTGCCTGTGTGTCTTTGTGTTTGTGTGTATGTGTTGTATCTGTCTACATGTGTTTGTATCAATATGTATGTGTTTATATTTGTCTTTATGTGTTTGTATCTGTCTGTATGTCTTTGTGTCTATGTTTCTATGTTGTATCTGTCTGTATGTGTTTGTATCTGCCTGTAAGTCTTTGTGTCTGTATATCTGTTGTTTCTATCTGTATGTGTTTGTATCAATATGTATGTGTTTATATCTGTTTGTATGTGTTTGTATCAAATTGTACGTGTTTATATCTATCTGTATGTGTTTTTATTTGCCTTATGTCTGTGTGTCTGTGTTGTATCTGTCTGTATGTGTTTGTATCAATCTGTATGTGTTTGTATATATCTGCATGTGTTTGTATCAATCTGTGTGAATTTATATCTATCTGTATGTGTTTGCATATGTCTGTATGTTTTTGTATCTGTCTGTATGTGTTTGTATCAATCTGTATGTGTGTGTATCAATTTTTATGTGTTTATATCTGTCTGTATGTCTTTGTATCTGCCTATATGTCTTTATATCTATGTGTTTGTGTTGTAACTGTCTGTATGTGTTTTTATCTGTCTGTATGTGTTTGTATCTTTCTGTATGTCTTTGTGTCTATGTGCCTGTATTGTATCTGCCTGAATGTGTTTCTATCAATCTGTATGAGTTTATATCTGTCTGTATGAGTTTATATCTCTCTGTACGTCTTAGTGTCTGTGTGTTAGTGTTGCATCTGTCTGCATGTGTTTGTATCAATATGTATGTGTTTCTATTTGTCTGTATGTGTTTGTATCTGTCTGTATGTCTTTACGTCTATGTGTCTGTGTTGTATCTGTCTGTATGTGTTTGTAAGTGTCAGTATGTCTTTGTGTCTGTATGTCTGTGTTGTATCTGTCTGTATGTGTTTGTATCAATGTGTATGTGTTTATATCTGTCCGTATGTGTTTGTATCTGCCTTATGTCTGTGTGCCTGTATTGTATCTGTCTGTATGTGTTTATATCAATTTGTATGTGTGTGTATATATCTGTATGTGTTTGTATCAGTCTGTATGTAGTTATATCTGTCTGTATGTGTTTGTAGATGTCTGTATGTGTTTTTTTTGTCTGTTTTTTGTTGTATCAATCTGTATGTGTTTGTATAAATCTGTATGTGTTCGTACCAATCTGCATGTGTTTATATTTGTCTGTATGTCTTTGCGTCTTTGTGTCTGTGTTGTATCAATCTGTTTGTGTTTGTATCAATCTGTATGTGTATATATCTGTCTGTATGAGTTTGTATCAATCTGTTTGTGTTTGCATCTGTCTGTATGTGTTTGTATCAATCTGTATGTGTTTGTATCAATCTGTATGTGTTAATATCTGTCTGTATTTGTTTGTATCTGCCTTATGTCTGTGTGCCTGTATTGTATATGTCTGTATGTGTTTATATCAATCTGTATGTGTGTGTATATATCTGCATGTGTTTGTATCAGTCTGTATGTATTTATATCTGTCTGTATGTGTTTGTAGATGTCTGTATGTGTTTTTTCTGTCTGTTTTTTGTTGTATCAATCTGTATGTGTTTGTATCAATCGGTATGTATTTATATTTGTCTGTACGTCTTGCGTCTTTGTGTCTGTGTTGTATCAATCTGTTTGTGTTTGTATCAATCTGTATGTGTTTATATCTGTCTGTATGAGTTTGTATCAATCTGTTTGTGTTTGCATCTGTCTGTATGTGTTTGTATCAATCTGTATGTGTTTGTATCAATCTCTATGTGTTAATATCTGTCTGTTTGTCTTTGTATCTGCCTGTATGTCTTTGTGTCTATTTGTCTGTGTTGTATCTGTCTGTATGTGTTTGTATCAATCTGTATGTGTTTATATCTGTCTGTATGTGTTTTATCTATCTGTATGTCTTTGTGTCTATGTGTCTGTGTTGTATCTGCATGTATGTGATGAATATGCATGAATGTGTTTGTATCAATCTGTATATTTTTATATCTGTCTGTATGCGTTTGTATCTGCCTGTGTGTCTTTGTGTTTGTGTGTATGTGTTGTATCTGTCTACATGTGTTTGTATCAATATGTATGTGTTTATATTTGTGTGTATGTGTTTGTATCTGTCTGTATGTCTTTTCGTCTGTATGTGTTCTATCTGTCTGTATGTGTTTGTATCAATGTGTACGTGTTTATATCTGTCTGTATGTGTTTGTATCAATCTGTATGTGTTTATATCTGTCTGTATTTGTTTGTATCATTCTCTATGTGTTTATATCTGTTTGTTTGTGTTTATATCTGCCTGTATGTCATTGTGTCTAAATATCTGTGTTGTATCTGTCTGTATGTGTTTATATCTGTCTGCCTGTGTTTGTATTAATCTGTATGTTTTTGTATCTGTCTTTATGTATTTGTGTCTTTCTGCATGTCTTTGTGTCTATGTGTTTGTGTTGTATTTGTATGTACGTGTTTGTATCAGTCTGTATGTCTTTGATCTGTCTTTATGCGTTTGTATCTTTCTGCATGTCTTTGTGTCTATATACCTGTTTTTTATCTGCCTGTATGTGTTTGTATCAATCTGTATGAGTTTATATCTATCTGTATGCGTTTATATCTCTCTGTACGTCTTTGTGCTTGTGTGTTAGTGTTGTTTCCGTCTGCATGTGTTTGTATCAATCTGTATATCTGTATGTGTTTCTATTTGTCTGTACGTGTGTGTATCTGTCTGTATGTCTTTACGTCTCTCTGTGTGTGTTGTATCTGTCTGTATGTGTTTGTATCTGCCTGTGTGTCTTTGTGTCTGTATGTCTGTGTTGTATCTGTCTGTTTGTGTTTGTATCTGCCTGTATGTCTTTTCGTCTGTATGTCTTTGTTGTATCTCTCTGTATGTGTTTGTATCAATGTGTATGTGTTTATATCTGTCTGTATGTGTTTGTATCAATCTGTATGTGTTT
>MJUU01051023.1:6174-63531 GCA_002080025.1 Modiolus philippinarum | reverse complement strand
ATTCACAGTAACTTCGGTATTTAGTTATTTGTTACCACTGGGTCGATGCCACTGCTGGTGGACTGTTAGTCCCCGAGAGTATTCAGCAGCCCAGTAGTCAGTACTTCGGTGTTGACCTGAAAGCCGATTATTTTTGGAACCTTACAATACCTAAATTTTTGGAAATTTTGTTGAAAACTAAGGAGTATCTCCCTCGTGCAAAGCTCTGTCCTTAGCTGATTTTTGGCCTTACATTTAGATCATATTGGTTATTTGTTTTCTATCAGTTTTTAAACATCTTTGATTTTATGGTCTTCCAAACGTTTAGATTCTATCTGCACTGAAGAGACATAAGTTNCCCGAGGGTATTCACTAGCCCAGTAGTCAGTACTTCGGTGCTGACCTGAAAGCCGATTATTTTTGGAACCTTACAATATCTAAATTTTTAGAAATTTTGTTGAAAACTAAGGAGTATCTCCCTCGTGCAGAGCTCTGTCCTTAGCTGATTTTTGGCCTTACATTTAGATCATATTGGTTATTTGCTCTCTATCAGTTTTTAAACATCTTGGATTCTATGGTCTTCCAAACGTTTAGATTCTATCTGCACTGAAGAGACATAAGTTGTCGAAATGCGCATATGCAGAAAATAAATTCACAGTAACTTTGGTATTTAGTTATTAGAGACGTATGCGGATTTTTTTTCCGAAAGTACTTAATAAAGACTATGGAGGTTCGGGTAACCATGAACCGGTTTAACTTTACCGCTGGCTTTTATTAGTGCCCTTACCAGGTCCAGCTTACCAGAGTTCTTATATGTTTACGTTTGTCTTTTATTTGATTTTTTTTTCTTATGTAGTTCCTTGGTACATTGTGGCAAGTAGGTGTTTCCTGTTATTCTTTTTTATCTTATGGTATTTTCACAGTCTTTCCGTTCTTTTGAAGCACCCTTTAAATCACCGAGTATTTTTGTAATATATTTCCCCCAAAACTGATCCTAATTTTACCAAATACTAGTATATTGAGAGGAGTTATATAAAATACTTACCAATCCATACAACAGGGTCTGAAGTCAATTTATCTGATGTACATAGACTACAAAGTGTTGGAGGTGTTTCCAGTTGTTCTGAAAAAAGAAAACAACAATGTTTATATTGTTCAGAATTTCAAAATCGAATTTTCTATAACAAATATTCGTGCATTTTTAACACGCAAGGATACGTTTCTTTCAAATGTCGGTTTGCAGCACTTGTATGCTTTTTACAGAAATAAACTGACCGACACCGGAAACGATACTCAGTTGTCTTCTTAAATCCTAAACTTTATTTCCGCGAAATGTTTTTCGACTACATATTGGAGTTATTTTCTTTCCGACTGAAATTTTGATTTACAACGATGTTATGGTGTGGACTTGCGACGTACAACAATACCCTCCTAGAACACCTTTTGTCACACTGTTTTTAAAGTCCACTCTGTTAGTGGGGGGGGACTGGCAAATTTGGTCGAGTCAGATTATTTATTTTCAACATTTTGCGGGTCAGAAAATTTATTTTTTTTTATTTTCTGGGTGGTTGAGGCCAGATTATTTATTTTCATGGGTTTCAAGGCCAGAATATTTATTTTCAAAATCTGCCAGCCCCCCTCAGAATCAAATGTTCGTCCCCTAATGACTTCTGGTGTTTTCGTTTTTGCCTTGTCTCTTGACTTTGATTTATGAAGTTTTGTGTCATACTATTAATTTTTTTTTATGTTTCATAATATTAAAACCCATTGCAACACCCAAATATCAAACGATTTTCTAGGATTGCAGAGATCAATGGAGATATTTTTGTAACCCAATTGTGTAATAAAACGGGAAAAATAAGATTATACCAATACCCGCATTACATGTATACTACTTAACATACCTATTTCTGTTTCAATAATAACAAATGCTTTCTCATTTATATTTGTGATTTTTGCACACCTGTACTTATTGTTATTACGTCTGAAAAAAAATAATTATATATAATCTTTTATTATATAGATTGCGGTGAAAGATTGAAAGAAAAGTGATAATTAACTGTGAAATTATTTTCCATAATTTCACTCTAGGAAGTGACGTCACAATAGACGTTGTCAACGTTGTTGTTAGGTAAACGTCGCAGCGGATTAACATAGAAAACGTAGTTCATTCGACGTAGTTCATTCGATGAATCTTAATTAAAACCGCTATATTTTATGTGGAAAGGTGTATATGATAAAAACAATAACTAATCCGGGATTCTGAAAATATCGAGAATATTCAACTCATGATCGAAAATTTCTATAATTCACTCCTGCGCTGCGAGCATTCGCGAATTACTGCGTTATTCGATCATTCGTTGAATATTTTGCGATAATCAGAATCTCGGATTAGTTATAGAATAAATAATTCTGAAACATTAGGGTGAACACACTTCCTAGAAAATAGAAAATAAAGGAATAAAGCATTTTTCCATGTCATTTTAACAAAGGCTATATTTTCTTTTGATAGCTATATTTTCTTTTGATAATATTTTTATCCGAACTTTAGATATGAATAAAATATGCAAAACAATGAAATTTCGTGTAAAATTGACAATGTAACATTGTTGACATGGATAATTTTGGTTCTAATTTATTATCGTTAGCATATGAATTAACAAAACGGAGTTAGATATTAAGCAAAAACGTTTTTATGGAAACACACAAAAAAAAACAACTTATTTCTTATTTCATTTCATGGTCATAATTTGAACGAAAATTCCTCTTTTTTAGTTATCTCCACTCGTAGCAAACCGGATGCTTTGATTTTTGTTATGACTTCATTAGATTAAAAAAATACACCTTGTCCCTCATAATATATATACAATATATGTACATTGTCGGAAAATACAAAGTTTAGTTGACGAGCTTGAGAAACAGGTAGTAATGCGAGGTTTACCGAGCATTTCTCGCCTATTTCTTAGCGAGTACAAATAAACTTAATATTTCCTTACAATGTACGTTATTGTTTTTATTCTGCAATCATTAAAAACCTATTTAAAATGAGTTTATCTAGTGAAGCGGCAAGAAGTAAGTAAACAACTTCTGTCATTTTGGATAAATCCATGACGACATGGGCGAATTTACACCATGACGTCAAAGTAGTGAGCTTTTCAAACCAGTCGCCATATCTTTTCTTCGTTCAAAATCGTGAGCCGGTTTTCAGTCTACCCATACGAATACGAAAAAAAATATTCGTAGGATCGTATTCGTCTATAAAAACGGCCATTGCAGGATAAATTGCTATATTTTAAAAAGCGAAAAAAGACCTCTAAATTACTCGTCAGAAAAAATAAATAATTAAAAATCATGTGAATTTTGATAGTTTGGGTGAAAAATAATGGGATTTGCTCGTGTGCTAAACATATTACACGCGTCTTTATTAATAGGGTCTGTAAGTCTCGTCATGTGACACCGAGAATTCACGATAAAATTGAAATTTGAAAACGTCTCCCGCCAAAAGATGACGTTTTCGGATTATGACGTTTAATTTTTTGTGAAGAACGTCATATATTATCGTGCAAAATGCAACTTCCGGGTACAAAAAATTGTACCCGGAAGTTTCAAAATTCAACGAGACTTACAGCCCCTATTAAGTGAATACAGGAAGCCATATTAGAACAAGACATAACCGAATAGTACAAATTACAAACATATGAACATATGAACATATTTTTTCTAATGAAACAACAAAAATGTATAAGATAACAGAAAACCGAGAACATCTTAGCAAAATGTATTAGAGTCTGAAATTCTAAAATGTTTGTTTTTTCTAGAATACTAAATTTATCAACAGACTTGCATATCAAATCTTAGATAGCAAGGTGAGCATGATAATAATGAATATTTTATATTTGTTACAATATACACTAGCAACAGTCGAAATAAAATATGAAAACTAATCAAGCTCAAAGTGTTCCATTTAGGCCCAAATTAATTAAGGACACTACATTAAAACATTTGCTTGTATTTCTCAAGCTTAAGGATGTAAGGAATATAGGAGCTATTTTGCCGTTCGGTACCAAAAATTATTTATTTAAAATACTATCCATGTTTTAATTTCAGTATAAGGTACCAATTCGATGAAATTCCATTTATTTCTTTTACTGACCTTGTTATCATGAAAGGTCCTTCTCTGATATAACATATCACTTCTTCTCCCCCGACTGTCACAGTGTAAGCGTTCGATGTGGAAAACCGTCCTTTTTGTGAATTAAACCATACGTTGTTCTGCCAGTTACAGGGATATGAACAGAAACCTTCAACTGGAATAAAAATAATCATTTTCCCCGGCTTTTGATATATGCAAGCTTTTGATTGGATGAGACCCCGTTGGTACAAAGCCCATGAATGCTTCTAGTTGTCTAGTAGACTAGCGCCAGTACCATGGATTTCCTTTGTGTTAACGTCACATATTCTATGACGTCAGTAATAATATCTGGCGCCAAAATCTTTATTACCTTATAAAATTACTAAGCCTAAATCAAATCGCCTTAAACAGGAAAGTATGAGGTTGATAGTTAAGGTACCACCCTCGACATGGAAAATGGGGCATTTTTGCATATTTATAATACTTGTTTTATTGCGCAACACAGTTGACGTTGAAATTTTGTGCAGATTTCTTTCCACTGATATGCCTTTCCTGTGCAATAGACAAAGCCGGGGAAAATCGTTTCTACCCGTAAACATTGAGATTCTTATATTGTACCACAAGAATTTTTTTGTCAGTTTGGACAGTTATAATCCTATCCTTAAGGGAGAATGAGCGTATTTTCAGAGGCATTCGATATCCTCAGGCTTTATCAATTTAAACAGGGTTAATTTTTTTTGCACTTGGATTATATTTTCTTGGTCATAAGTCACTTTAAAATTCATAATTTAGACAGTGTAAAAAAATTTTATCAACTTAAAATTATATTTTCATATATTTTAAGGCACATAAACAGTTATGACAAATTGAAGGAAAACTCTAGAGAGAATCGTTTCTCGCCAAAATTTTGACGTCTTATATCTCGAAAATTCTAACATGGATTTTCAAAATTTTTTGCTCATGTAGTTCCAGCAGTGCTCTTCAATACAAAAGGTCACCATTTTAATTCTTATCACAAAATTTTGGACACTCATTTGTAGGTTTTGAAATTCTGTGTTGTGTTAACCAATATCTTTGGCCTTAAGCTCGGCTTATTGGGTATTGATGGACAAAATGTGGATAAATGAATGATAATGTATTTTGGTAAGGTGAGCTGCAAATGCAGAATCTATGATTCCAAATTACAGCAGTGAGGAAAATCATCTTTTGTAAACATAGATTTTAGCATCCTGCTAAATTCAGTAAGGTCTACAGCTTTATTTGGACTCGTGCTTTACTATCATCTACTATGGCAACACCTTTTGCATTCTGTCCAGCGCTCTAAACCACTTGCCCACCTAGGCTATAAAAATATAGCTTTCGGTAGCCGGGTCATTCCTTCTCGTAGGAAATCTAAAGTTGTAACTTAGTACTCGATGAACATTGTGGTTGGTTTATCGTCATCTATGGCAATTTTACCTGCGCTATGTCCAGTACATTTTTTAACGTTCTTACTATAATTCATCATTATTACATTAAAACAAATAAAATATATATATATATATATATAAGATCGTTAAAGATGCTAGATCCTTCAATCTCACTTATTGATGATGTTCTTTCCACCAATAAACCAATAATGGATCTTTTGCTAAATGGAGCCACCAGAATTAGAGATAAAGGAAACGACAGAAACCACCAGATCTACGTCTTTTGTGGACTTACATCTCGAATTTGACGAAAATGATCATTTCAGTACTAAAATTTACGACAAAAGGGACGATTTTAATTTCAAATTACAATGTCCCTAATTGGGACAGTAATATTCCAGCTTCTCCTGCTTACGGAATGTACGTTTCACAGCTTATTCGTTACGCGAGAGTTAGCACTAATTATACAGACTTTCTCATTAGACATAGTTATCTCCGTAACCGCTCAAAAATTCAGTCTCATATGATCAATAAAAAAGTTCTTTGATAGATATCAGTCCCTTGTGAAAAAAAATTTGAAGTTTGGGTCCGAACTCTGATTCAAGATTTGAGTGATCATTTCTTTTAACTGTCTACGACCTTTCAATGGCCATTGCTGTTGAGTTGCTTCCTGACACTACCGCAATGGAAAGGGGAGGTTTTGCTAGCCATAAAACCGGTTTAACCCACATTTTTTGAAATGCTTGTACCAAGTCACGACCATAGCGGTCGATCATTTTGCCTGTAGTTTCCACCTGATTTCTCTTTTTGTTTCATGGACTTCGGCTCTTGACAACTCTGTTTTTAATTTTGTTATTACCCTCATTTACATATTTAATATAACATTGTCGTCTGTTTCTTGCACTTTTGCATTGTTTGTAAAGAGATTTTTTTAAAAACTGCTCTAAGATTTTTTTCAATTGCACAAATATTCATAAAAATACATAACATAATGGTTTAAAGCATAACAAAATAGATTTCTAAGCTCGACATCATTTTGATCATTTTAACTAAATTTCGTCTTCTTATTACAGAAGATAATTTGTTCTTGTTTTCAAATTCCTTTATGAATTCGTTTCTGTTTGTGTTTGGTGTGTTGTGTATACATGTATTATTAATGTTTTGACGAATTTAATAATAAAATATGTTTACATTAATTACACAAAATCTACCAAATGACAACATGTAATCAACGAAATAAAAATTTACAACGCTTTAGACCACTACCTATGCTATAAACATTTAACTATCGGTAGCCAGGTCATTCCTCCTCGTAGGAAATCTAGACTTGTAACATAGTACACGATGAATATTGTTGTGGGTAGGAAATAAATAAAAGGATAAGGTTGCAACAGTAAAGATACATAAGATATATAGATAATAATGCGCATATATTTTGGTATAAAAGTTTTCTTCTCTGCTTTACTGTATAATCCAAGAGAAATGTACGATCGATCAACAAAAGCCTGCCAGAAAACATCACAGATCACCGAAACTTGGGGATAAAAGCAAAATCGAAATATGCGACAATTTAGATTTTACTAATATTTCTTTTATTTAATTTAACACAATTAAGACAGTTTGACAGAGACAAAAAAAAAAACAATAATGAAAAGAGCGCCACAAAACTACAGCGGTAGCAGTGTGAACCTACAAAAACTTGATGTATCATCAGGTACTCTGGAAGGGTAAGCATGATCTGCTCTAAGCACGACACCCGACACACAGCCGGCATAAATATAATGCTGAATAAATTTCCAAATTAATTCCTGTAAGTTACCTTGAAAAAATAGAAAAAAAGTGGCAGATTGGTTAATGTCAATTTCTTACCCTGAGACAAAACCAATATAATTAAAAGTAAGGAATCATCATATAAGTTAGATAAGGACAACTTACCCGAAGCTACACAACACACGAATATTATATGTAGTATGTATCTCATTTTAGCCTTATTAATATAGTAACCTTTTAACTTTTGAGGACTCCAATACATGTAGTGGCTTTGGCTGTTGTTCTAGGAAATCATATGTTTAATCAAAAACATATTTTATATACAGAGCTATGAATACGTTCTATTTACCCTTGAGTGGATCTGATTATAATTTTTCGATGTACGAAACCTTGTTAATAGGGTATTTTTTGAACAGCTGTGTTATCATGCTTAGACATTCTTTTCTTTCCAATTTTATTTCATGTCTTCACAATGTTACATACCTATTAACTTTTTGGGGCCATTTACGGCTTGCTATATGGTGTGAGGTTCCTCACTGTGTTGAAGACCATTCTGTAATCCCTAGATGTTTTGTTTTGGGTCGTTTTAACCTGGATATGGGATGTTGTCTCCTTGACATTTACCCCATTTCCTTTCTTTTTCATACTTATCTGCACGTATGAGAAATGAAACAACATGAAATGAAACGAGACTTAAACTTGACAAATAACCTGAATCCTAGCTAATTTTTAATTATTTTGTTTTGATTATGGGGTAACATTGGGATATTATCTACTACAATGCACAAACAACGCCATACCGACAAACAAGGAGAATGTGTTGTTTGATTTTTATCTAATTAATGACTATGAAAAAAAGTTATACAAAATAGCAAGTCAAGTCACAACAGACGAGCTCCTTCAATACAGAGATAAGAAAGTCAGTAATAGAGTTTTCTTGTTCCTCACGTACCATCCTTCGGTAGCAAGAAATGAACCGTCATTCAAGATTCCAGATATTATAACTGCACTCAATTTTTTTTTTCGCAACAATATTTATCAACAGGTCATTGGTATTCCATGACAATCCCCTATTTTTTTAGACTACATGGGCATCATTTACCAACAAGAACTAAAACTAATTTGAGCTGACAATAAATCAAAATACTGGCCTTTTCTGGATCTAAATTTCATTATTGACTCTTATAAAAAAAACTAAAATATATGATAAAAGGGATAATTTCAATTTCACTATTAATAATTTCCCTTTTCTTGACAGCGACATTCCTCAAGTTTAATCCTTAGGGGTATATTTCTCAACTGGTTCGATTGGCACGCGTTTTATCTACTCTTGACGATTTTAACTGCATACGTTAAATTAGCTTTGAGATCTAGTGGCATGAACATTTCACACACATACTGGCCTCTCACTGATACTACCGGTATCTAATGAAATATATGATGATCCCTATCCAAATCCGTCTTAGGTTTTTCTTCCTTAGTACGACACTGTTATGTCTGCAGACCAAACTCCTTGAGCTAGCCGACATATAAGTGGTGAGCACCCGTTGACCCATTTTTCAAAATTACGTATTGTTATTTTCTAATCATTCAAAATTATGGTCATAGAGTTTTAAGTGTACCTGTTTTGGATTTTATTAAACCCATAAAACGGGTAACACTTAAGCTTGCTTTCGTTATTGCCGATGCCAAGTCCAGAATTCCTATCGTTTTTTAAGTTTGTCTTTTGTCTTGTGTAGTTCCCTGGCAGATTGTAGAATGTATTATTGTAATTTTCAGCCATTGTTGATGTTTCCTGTTATCTCTTTTTATTTCATTTTTCTTTGACTTGTTTTGTTTTGGGCAGAGCATTTCTCATTGTCCAATACCTTCAGTTACAACTGCTTTGAGTTGCTACCCGACACGACTTGAAGGGAAAGAGAAGTTAGGAGCACAATTATGGTAAATCCACCATTTCTCTTGAAACGCATGTGTTATGTCAAGTAAATTACAATCTCCCTGTTGGTATTTCACCCTTTTTATTACGGTTCTTGAAAATTTTGTTCGGTATTTTTTTTATTACTCTAATTTTTGCTGCTTACTAGCTATTTACGCTTTTTATGAACTTGAATTCATTTAATATTTTTACCTTCGCAAGGAAAATAATATTTTAGGTGATTGAGTACGGTACAAGTCGGAAGTAAATCAAAAACCTGTTAAACCTTACCGCTGGCTATTGCTAGTGTCAGCACCAAGTCCGGCTATCCCGAGTTCCTATCGTGTTTACGTCTGTCTTTTGTTTTTTATTTTGTTCTTGTTTCTCGTGCAGTTCCTTGGTAAATTTTGGCGTGTGACTATATTTTTCGGCCATTGTAGGTGTTTCCTGTTATCTTTTTGTATTCTAGATATAAGTTCACGATACATAACTAAATACCGAAGTTGCTGTGAATTTTGATTCTGCATATGCGCATTTCGACAATTTATGTCTCTTCAGTGCAGACAAAATCCAAACGCTTGGAAGACCATAATGTCAAAGATGTTTAAAAACTGATAGAGAACAAATTACCAAATATGATCTAAATAGAAAACCAAAATCAGCTAAGGACAGAGCTTTGCATGAGGGAGATACTACTTAGTTTCAACAAAATTTACAAAAATTAGATATTGTAAGGTTTTAAATATAATCGGCTTTCGGGTCAGCACCGAAGTACTGACTACTGGGCTGGTGAATACCCTCGGGGACTAACAGTCCCACAGCAGTGGCATCGACCCAGTGGTAACAAATAACTAAATACCGAAGTTACTGTAAATTTTGATTCCACATATGCGCATTTCGACAATTTATATCTCTTCAGTGCAGAAAAAATCCAAACGCTTGGAAGACCATAATGTCAAAGATGTTTAAAAACTGAGAGAACAAATTACCAAATATGATCTAAATAGTATGACGTTTCATCGGCCATTCAAGAAAAAACGAAATTTCCATTTTACTATCCACAGAAAGTATGCACTTTACGTGCAAAATAGAACAACCAAATATGTTAGCACGTCCGGTAGCGTCCTTATCTGTGTAGAAAATTTGACTTAACCTTATACACTTACTATTCCTTTCAGCTTCAGTTGTTATTCAAAATATAATTGTTGAATAAAAAGAAACAGAATTTTTATTAAAAATACAAGTATGTTAGAAACAGCTGCGTTCTTATACAAGTATGTAAAAAAACAGCTGCGTTCTTATTCTAGGTTCATGATTACAAATATCAAAACAAGAGTTCTTAAAACAATAATAATTTATTGCCAAATCTAAAGCAATATTTATATAACGGATCTTTTGATTGGTCAAAACCGGCCGTCGATTCCACCATCTACACACCTAGGACAAAGTAAGTTCCCGTTTTAGTCTGGTTTCTATTGTGGTTACAAAAACATAAGTAAAAAAAAACAAGAAATCGTTTAATTGCATTAAAATAGTAATAACAGTACATTATTTGAATATCCGAGTACGTCAATCTTGATTTGACGGACACATATCCGTTTACAGGCTCCGCTACGCGTCACCTGTAAAATGCATTTTGACCGTCAAATCTACGCTTGACGCCCTCGGGTATTCAAAAAATGTACTTTTATTGCTTGAATATGTATAAAAAATGAAAATGTTGGCAAGTAAACTAAATATGATAGATAAACAAGTTTACGATACATATTGTCTCGCGTGTATACCCATCCTAGTAGTATTCTTATGAGATGAGACTGATTATTGTATGAAAGTCGTAAAGAATATATGATCTATGTTATTATATATAAATTATTTCAGTCTTTTAGTCTTTTTTCTAAATATTTGTATTGATGATTGTTGACCAGACCCTTCATGGTGTCTTCAGTTTATTTTTCTACCGTAGTGCAACAGTGATCTAACAGCAGACTAGACTCCTTTAGCTAGCCGGTAGAAAAGCGGCAAGCACCCCTTGACCCATCTTTCAAAATACAAAAAAAAATACCGAAGTTGCATAAAAACAGGAAATTTCGTTATGCTGTACACGTGTTTCAAGGAGTAACCTCTCATCAGCAGCACCAAAGTTAAATAATAATGTGGAAAGCCATAATCTAAAGGTAGTCTAGAATGTATTCAATTACATATTGTCTTTTTCTCTCCTTTCAATGTTGTGTTCGTAGAGTTAATATTCTGCCTGTATTGGGCTTTATTCATATATTTATAATACTATGAGAAAATGGGACTTAAATAAAATTTAACAATTTTGGTTATTGGCATTTCTTTGTACCTTTCACATGATGACGCAGGATTAAAAATTACAAATTTTTGAACGACCCCTGTCTTTTTTATCGTGACGGTAGGAGAAAAACGAGTTAGGAAAGTGGTATCTTTGGCATATGTTAATCTTTTCTTTACATTCAATAAAATTATTTCTATCAGTCTTTTAGAAACTAAAACAAGGACATTTTTGTCTACAATTCATATATCCATTAGCTCTCAGTGGGTCCAAATGCCATAAGTAAGGTCTTTCACGACAATGAAAAACTTATTGTATTTCTTCTGAATATTTTTTTGCAGGGCTTTGCAAAAAATTTTTTCGCGACGTATCAATTCTATACAAGAAATCGACTTGGTGAGAAGTAGATGTCACTGACCTTGTGAAAATAGCCTATTTTCAGTAACCGAGTAATCTTGTTATCTTTTACAAATCGAAACCGTAAAAGATAATCGATGAAGTGTAAATGAAAAATAAAGTTCATTAAGTCATGACAAAATTTTGTTTCATTTTGACCGAAACAGTGCGGTGTGGTCATTGAGAAGCAATGAAGGTATATGGAGTAAATACTCATAAGACATCGTCTCTACAAATACATGGTAAAACAAAGCAATGGAAAACGCTTTTATTGTTGTCCTCCATCTTCATACAGTATTAAGGGTTTCCCTTACATTTTTAGCTCACCTGACCAAAAGGGTCAGTGTGAGCTATTGCCATCACTTGGCGTCCGTCGTCCGTCCGTTAAACTTTTCACATTTTCATCTTCTCCTCTGAAATTACTAGCAAATTCAACCAAACTTTACAGGAATGATGTATAGAAGGTCCTTTACAAAGATTGCTCATTTCGTTCCGATCCGACAAAAAACATGGCCGCCAGCGCGGAACTTAGGTTTAACATTGGCCCCTATGGGAAAAATCACATTTTCATCTTCTGCTCTGAAACCACTGAAGCAAATTCAAGTAAACTTTACAGGAAATATGTACTAAAGGTCCTTAACAATGACTGCTCATTTTGTTCCAATCCGACAAAAAACATGGCCGCCAGCACTGAACATGGTTTAACATTGGACCCTACGGGAAAATCACATTTTCATCTTCTGCACTGAAACGGCTGAAGCAAATTCAACCAAACTTTACAGGAATGATGTATGGAAGGTCCTTAACAGTGATTGCTCATTACGTTCCGATCCAACAAAAAACATGGCCGCCAGCACGGAACATGGTTTAACATTGGACCCTATGGGAAAAATCACATTTTCATCTTTTCCTCTGAAACCACTTTAGCAAATTCAACCAAACTTTACAGGAGGTCTTTAACAATGATTGCTCATTTTGTTCCGATCCGATAAAAAACATGGCCGCCAGTGCGGAACTTAGCTTAACATTGGACCCTATGGGAAAATCACATTTTCATCTTCTCCTCTGAAACCACTGAAGCAAATTTAACTAAACGTTACAGGAATGATGTACTAAAGGTCCTTTATGAAGATTGCTCATTTTGTTCCGATCCGATAAACAACATGACCGCCAGCGCGGAACTTAGGTTAAACATTGGAACCTATTTCGAAAAATCACATTTTTATCTTCTCCTCTGGAGCCACTGAAGCAAATTCAACCAAACTTTAGATGAATGATGTACGGAAAGTACTTAACAAAAACTACTCATTTAATTTTGATCCGGTAAAAAACACAGCCCCCACTGCAGAACATAGTTTAACATTGGAGCCCAGTATGGGAAGCTATCCTTTTCATCAAATTATCTTCTCTGAAACTGTTCAAGAAAATTTAACTAAATGTATAGAAGGTCCTTTGCAAAAATTACTCATTCCAATAGGATAAGACAAAAACACAGCTGCTAATGGAGAACTTAGCTAAATATTAGACCCCATTGGTAATAAACATATTTTTGGTCATGCATGGTATAGAGGCATTTTGTCAGGTGAGCGATACAGGCTCAGTCTCTGAACCTCTAGTTTTTCTCCGAAACCGTACGTCATAGAGACTTGGGTCCTTCCATATGTTTCATAACTAATCTGAAAATGTCAAGATCAAAAGTCATTGGTGAAGGTCACTGATGACCTTTGACTCTCGTAAGGTGTAGCAGATGGCTAATACCATATTAAGGGGGAAATACCCAATGTCAAAAGATGCAACTGTTTTTATATTCCTTGCAAAAAGATAACATAACCCTTTCGCAATGTAATAATAACTTTAAAGCTTATCCATTGAATTGGGACAAAAATGTGAGTATCATCAAAGTCTGCATGATTGGACAATTGGTTTCGGTCCAATGTCCTATAAATAATTTTGTTTTTAGAAACGATTTCAGGCGTTTTAACCTATATCTCAAATACCATTCCAGATACAAAGAATTTCTAAGAAGGAAAAATCTTCAGTACAATATCGCAAACAAAATAGGGATTATCTGGGTAAAGTAACATCCGCAACCTACAATGTATGTATGTGTAAAAAACAATGCTTGACTTTCTTACCCAACTTTTTTTAGACACATATCTCATTATTTATACATGTTCATCAATTCATTTATTTATTTTTAGCTGAGCTTACATTGAGATCATATTGGTAATTTGCTCTGTATCAGTTTTTACACATTTTTTAGTTTTTATCCATAATTTGTCGAAATGCGCATATGCAGGAATTAAGTTCACAGTTACTTTGGTATTTAATTATCTGTTACTTGGCGTCTGTTGGCGTCGGCGTCGTTTGCTTTTTTCAGAGATCTCCTTCTCTGAAACTGCTGAGCCAATATTATACAAATTGGTCTGGATAATTAGCAGGGCATCTACATCCAAATTTGTGATTTTTAAGTCTGAAGAGCGAACAACATGGCAGCTGTTTTTGAAAATAGAACATAGGGGTAAATTACTGTTTTTGCAAATAACTCGAAAACCATTACAGATATCAAAAAATCTGACAGTGAGTATAATTGTTTAGACTAGAAAGATCTACCCACCCTGCAACTTTGCAGGAAGTTAAAAAAAACCCGTGTATGAGTTATTGCCCTTTTTGCCGAATTTTCATAAATTTTCATTTTTTAGTATTTAAATTCGAAAACTATAAAGGATAGAGGTCAAGTGTAAATAATTAAAATGTTTGCCATGACAAGATCTACCTACCCTTCAAAGAAAGAAATTCAGAAACCCATGTAAGAGTTATTGCCCTTTAATCACATAAATTTTACAATTTGTACGTTTTGTGTCATTTATTTCCGAAACTATAAGTGATAGAGGATCGGAGTTACTTTATAAAATTTTTACAATTTATACGTTTTTCGTAATTTATTTCCGAAAATATAAATGAAAGAGGTTTGAAGTAAATCTTTACCATGTCAATATTCAACTAGCCTGCAATTTTGCAACATCCATAGGACCTTGTAGGAGTTATTACCCCTTTTGACCGAATTTACTTAATGTTCATCTCGTTTTGTCTTTTCATTCCAATACTATAAAAGAAAGAGGTCAAATGTGAATTGTTAAAATGTTTGCCATGACAAAATCTACCTGCCCTTCAATTTTGGAAGAAATTTCGAACCCGTGTAAGAGTCATTGCTCTTTAATTTCATAAATTGTACATGCTTTCCGTTTTTCGTCATTTATTTTCAAAACTATAAATGACAGGTGTTCGAAATGAATTGATAAAATGTTTGCCATTACAAGATCTGCCAACCGTGCAATTTTGAAAGAAATTCCGAAATCCATGTAAGAGTTTTTTCCCTTTAATGACGTAAATTTCACATTTTTTTTTATGTTTTTTGTCATTTATTTCCGAAACTAAAAATACTGAGGCTTCATTCTGTGTGTGGCACTAGGTAGATTTCCTTGGTACTGGATTTGGCTTCCTATTTCAATATTTTTCGAAATGAGTACTTCTATCTTGACTACTTTTGGACCATGGCTTTCAATATTATTTGATTTTAATGCTGCTAATGAGAGGTTACTCCTTGCAACACGTGTACAGCATAACCAAATTTACTGTTCCTTATGCAACATCGGTATTTTTGTACACTAAGTTATAGAGGTTTGAAGTAAATTGTTTGCCATGCCAATATTCAACTAGCCTTCAATTTTGAGGAAACTCTATAGGAACGTGTAGGATTTATTACCATTTTTGAGCGCATTTTCTAAATTTTATCTTTTTGTCTATTAATTCCAAAGCTATAAAAGATAGAGGTCAAGTGTAAATTACTGAAATATTTGCCATGACAACACCTACCTTCAAGGAATTCTGAAATCCTTGTAGGAGTTATTGTCCTTTAATCACGAAAATTTTACAATTTTTCTGTTTTCTTCATTAATTTCCGAAACTATAAATGATAGAGGTTAGAAGTAAAGTAATAAAATGTTTGCCATGTCAATATTGCCCTTGCCTACAACTTTTAAAGAAATTCTAAAACCATTGTATAGTTCTTGCCCTTTATTAGCTTGATCAACTACATTTAAGTTTTCGGATGAGTTCAGGTCTCCATTACTATAAATATTAGGATCATCTACTGCATACATCTATGATGGTAGGTCAGCACCCAGGCAAAAATTGGGTAACTGTGATAATATGCCTATAATGAGGCAACTTTGTAATCATTGATTACCCATGTTAAAGTTTTGCCCAGAGGCTCATGGTTGCCAGTTAAGCGTGAGCCTCTGTATTATTACTAGTAACTAATTGCTAAAAATACCCACCCATAAAGACATAAAAATCGTTCACAACAAATATAAATGGATTTGCATGTGATGTTTATATTGAGAAAATATTTTATTTTGAGAAAATATTTTAACACACACAATCTCATTGTGGTCCTTCATATGCATGTTTTCAGAATTCAAACATAAAGGTTTTCGCTGAAGCTCGAACTTATGCAACTTTGGTTTTTTAATAATTTAACTCTTTCGACAGTAGAACTCCTAAAAATTGCAATTCCAATGGGAAATGCACTAGAAAATCAGCTAACAGACCACAGACAAACATAAATAAAGATAGAAAATCCGGATAGCCGGACTTGGTATCGGCAATAGTAAAAGCTAACAGTATGTTAAACCGGTTAATGGATACCAAAATCTCCCCTTTCTCTATTCTTTCTCTATTTGTGCATTCTTGGTATTTAAGTTTATAATTTCTGTTATTATGAGTTTTCCTACATTTTATTCAAGGCAAAAATGTGACTGAATTTTGAGTAGTGGCAGAATAACATCGGATACAAGATGTTTACTTTGTGAAAAATAAACGCAAGTTAGTCACTATTAGATTAGTCAGGGTTCTCAGTCAACATTCTTTTTGAAATTCAGACCTGAAAAGATGCAGATACACAAAACTGTAAAAGGCAAACTACAATCAATCTACCTTATATTGACATCTATAGTAGCATTATTTCTATTTAGTATTTACAAAGTCAAAACAACATTTGATGAATTTACACATACACAAACTTTATACCACAGTTCTTAACATCAACAAATTAATTTCAACAAAATACAGCAGGAACACCTATATGACAGAAATTATAATTAACATTCAAGAACCGTTATATAAATCCGTAATAATAACACATTATGAAAAAGAATACAATATTTTACGAAAGGACATGGAGTAAATGAACATGAGACCATAACACATATGTTAACTCCAACTGCAATAATTTTAATGAGCTGTATGGCCATTTCGGAAATTAAAGCATGTATCAGGTATAATCAAAGATCATTGTTGAAAACTTCACAGTGACTTCAAGATGAAAAACAATAATAAAAACGTTGTTCCATTGCTTGATCTGCCATGTACTTGAAAAGACTTTGTGCCTTCTTGATCTCGCTTGAGGGGGTGAATATTGTTCACCTCTAGTTGAAGACCTTCAGGCGACATCAAGATGTAGACAGGAATAAAAGCCCCGTCCTTGATAAACTTTACGTTTAAAGAACTACAGATTTATGACAACATATATATGGAATAAATCAGTGTGATTTTTATATGTGTTATATTTGTCATGTCATATGTCTAGACTAAATATAGTATTATAATTACAAATGGTTTGCGCTGGAGAGACATAAGTTGAGGAATGTCCATATGCAGATATTATAGGTAATTACCTGTTCGCAACAGACGCCGAAGTATTGTTTTTTCCTGCTCAATGGTGTATTTGCGTATTTGTAAATCCCAACCAAACTTTCAAATCTGCAATTCAAAGAATCGGGACATGATTGCCCTGCAATAAGCTAGCAATCTCTTTGATTTTTTGCACTTTTTTTATAACGCAGGGCGGTTAAGGTAAAATCATAAAAATATCGCATTTAACGAGGGGTAAACTATACCTATTTGAACAGGCTTTTAATGCTTTGTTTTGTTTTGCAACAATAAAACAGTGACTTTTATGATAAAGGAGAAACGTTCGTTCGTCGATTTCAANAATACATGCAGTTGGTAACAGTCATAACCTCTCACAAAGGTAACTTAAAATTGTTCTTCTCACTTAAGGTTTATCTAGAACAATTATATGGCTGCTCTAGAACAGTTCTAAAAGTAGTCATAAAAGCGGTCATTGTGTAAAATCATTTGTCATTTTCAGGAACAGTTCTCAAAGCTAAAATCGTGTACACATTACATTTTGACCACATCATAGTTTTTAAAAATCCCAGCGAGTTATGTTCCAAATGTTGCTGATTAAACATCTTCAATGGGACTGGCGATATTTTCCTTGGTGGGTGTTTTTTTATCAGAGGACGAATTATTCTGAGATAGAGCAACTTCTTGATGAAAAATATAAATTATCTTGCGAATTCCCGTTTTAAAAGATATGGTTTGACAACTCTTTATATGACTGACTGAAGTGTTGATTTGTTAGTGATGACTAAATACCGAAGTTACTGAGAAATGTTTAGTATTAACACGTCAACAATAAAAATAGTAATACTTAATTTACATTCAATATCACAATTATGTGTGATTTATTTTTATATAGAATTAAGTTCGAACCAATATTTGGTCACTTTTTGTGTAGGTTGCAACCTGTACAGCATAATTGTGTAGAGTATGCAACTTGTATTTTAGTATCATACAAGTTGCAACCTGTACCCAAAAAAAATGTGCAGGTTGCAACTTGTATGAAATTGCAACTCGTACACAATATATATATATGGAATAAATCAGTTTGATTTTTATATGCTTTATATTTGTCATGTCATATGTCTAGACTAAATAGACGGAGTATTATAATTACAAATTACAAATGGTTTGCGCTGAATAGACATGAGATGTCGAAATGTCCATATGCAGGTATTATATTTTAATAACTTTGGTATTTTGTTTTTTATTTGAGTGGAGGAAAATCAGACCAACAGTGTGCATTGCAGCTAAACTTTCTTTTTCTTATATATCTGGGTATGGCTAATCAGAAATATTCGAAATGCAATTACAGTCTATTGAGGTAATAGGCTAACAACAAGAAACTTCTTCAATCATAACTATGCTAAAAATTACTCAATATAAATTACCTATACTAAAAATAATGTAATACAACTACAACATATGTCTTAAACTTTTTCCCTGTTTCCGTTCACTTCCATCACCACAATTGTACAATAAACTGGTCCTAAATCGTTGAGGTATATTTTACGAAAGGATATGAAGTAAATGAACATGAGACCATAGCTCATATGTTAACTCCAACTGCTATTAATTTAATTGAGCTGTATGGCCATTTCGGAAATTAATTCCTCATCAGCAGCACTAGAACCAAAAACATAGGAAATCCACGATTTTAAAACATGTTCAAAAATGCATTAAACCAATAAAAACCTAAACAATCAGTAATTTCAAATATGGCTAAGGATAAAACTACGATGGAAGAGGTTAAACCATAGTCTTAGATTAAAATAAATTTAGATAATAGTTATAAACAAAGTGTACACATGAGATATAATCTCATGTATAAGTACACCTATCTAAAAAAATAAAGACCATACATCTCAAACACGGGGAATTGATTTACAAACTCCACACTGCATTAAAAGACAAACTCCTGTATTAAATATTTTACGAAAGGATATAGAGTAAATAAACATGAGACCATAACTCATATGTTAACTCCAACCGCAATTAATTTAATTGAGCCGTATGGCCATTTTGGAAATTAATTCCTCATCAGCAGCGCTAGAACCAAAACATAGGAAATCCACGATTTAAAGAATGTTCAAATATGCATAAAACCAAATGAAACCCAAATAATCAGTGATATCAAATATGGCTAAGGACAAAACTACGATGGAAGGGGTTAAACCGTAGTTTTAAAATCAAAATAAATTTAGATAATAGTTATAAACAAAGTGTACACATGAGATATAATCTCATGTACAAGTACACCATATCTAAGAAAAATAAAGAGCATACATCTCAAACACGGGGCATTGTTTTACCAACTCCACACTGCATTAAAAGACAAACTCCTGTATTAAATATTTTACGAAAGGATAAGGAGTAAACGAACAAGACCATAACTCATATGCTAACTCAAACTGAAATTAATTTAATTGAACTGTATGGCCATTTCGGAAATTAATTCTTCAATAGTAGCACTAGAACCCAAACATAGGAAATGCACAATTAAAAAATTTCCAAAAATGCATTAAACCAAACGAAAGCCAAATAATCACTAATATCAAATATGACCAAGGACAAAACTACGATGGAAGGAGTTAAATCTAGACCTAGATCTAGATCTAGAGGTAGTACTCTTTGATCAGTTCCAAATAGTAAGTTTTAAATTATTGTTTAGTAAGTACTTGTTATGAATGGAGTGTGAATTGTGTTCTTTATGCATTCATTTTATTATATATTTTTTATTCTTTTTTTTTCCTTCTTTAATTAATCTCCGATGTGTTTTTTGGAGTATTCGAAAACAAAAATAAATGCTTGAAATGGGCTGACGTCAGAATTTTTCTTTTCAAATTTTGTTCTTTTGAAGCTTTATTATTAAGAAAAAATTATCATAAAGCTTTTGAAGCTTTATATTTCTTACTTTTGCTTATACTAAGGTTATAAAAATGGTTATTGATATCTGTATGTAAAAATTGTATATGATGATTCTTCCCAATAAATTCATCACAAAAAAAAAGAAATGAAAGAGGACTGACAAAAAACAGAAAAAGTTCTAAATTACATCAGGGCAAAGCAAACATGGAATTAAAATTTCGAATTGGTTTTATTTATATGTAATTGCAGCTATAATATTCAGCCTCTTTTAAGGAAGTTATAACTGTTGGCATGGTTTTGTCCAACCTCGTCATTTACTGGACTCTGTTTGTTCCACTGGTTTTGAGTAACTGTCATAATAGTTAGTTTTCTTGCAGCATCGTCCATCATCTGGCTGGTTTGGTTCACAACCATTACATGGCTTGTCTGTTCCTTGTGTTGTTACACAATTCTTTGGAACGTCACAACCAAGATCTATAGTTACGATTATATAATTATATTCATTTACAATGTTTATCTTACAGGCCATTTGATTGGTCAAACCTGACCGTAAAGTATCCTAAATGCTTCGAATAGTAGGTTCCGATACTTAATATTAAACTGATCACTGATAACATTTAGCAATCTTGTACAGTTTTATGTCATGTTGTATATAAAGTATTTGAACTGCATCTGAATTGTTTCCGGATTTTTTATTCTAGAGTTTCAACTTTCTGGCTACAGTATTCATTTGCATATGTATGCCACATTTTTATATTTTCTTGGTGACTTTAAAATGCATAAAATAGAAAATGTCAAAAATTTTATCAAATTCCTGTCATATTTTCATACATTTTAAGGCATGTAAATAGCTAATGGAAATTGAAGGAAAACTCCAGAGAAAACCGTTTTCCGCCAAAATTTTGACGTCTTATATCTAAAAATTCTTACGTGGATTTTCAAAATTTTTTGCTCATCTTGTTCTAATAGCAAAGCTTTTCAAATAGAAGGTCAGCGTTTTAATTCTAATTACAAAATTCCTGACACTCATATTCCCTTAATTGTGTTTGCTTACGATCTGAAATGGAGAAAAGACAAAATAACCTTCAACAATTTTTAAAAATACATTTGAAGTCACGCTATTACGATAAAGATCATACGTGGACGTCGTTTATTAGAATTTTAAGCTTTGCTCTTTCAAACAAACTAATTTGTATGCTGGCAAAATTATTTTTATTACAGTACAGTATTACTCCTGACTTATTTGAATTTCTAATTCTCTCTATGACATCTTTCCTGCAGTTTGTAGATTGTTGACATTGATTTCTGTATGAGTTGTGTTGATGACTCTCTTCGAAAGAAAATTGATTACAAATCAATTAGAAAAAAAAATAGAAAAGTTATTATTGGTGTTATAAATCTAAGCTTTATGACAAACGCGAATATTTTAACTTCCCAATTATGAGCTTTCCCTTTCGTAGGAGCAATATACCTACCTCTCCAACAGATGTAGGGTACATTTTACAGTTGATTCGTTACCTCAGTTATATAGGGGTTCGCACTGCTAGTGCTTTAGTTTTGTGGCGTTCTTGTTCATTTATGTTTATATGTTTTGTCTTTGTCATACTGTCTCAATTCGTGTTGTCTGTGAATTGCCATGATTTTGGATTTATGATTTTAGAATTCCCACTTTCCTCGCCCATGCTTCGGTATTCGTTTGCTGATGTATCGCTATTGTCGAGCAAAAACAAATGCTGCTTAGAGTGACATTTGTTGAGCATATGTCACTTTCACCCTCAAGCCGGCACCATAACATCACTGATAAGCATGACGTGTGGATGTCCCTTATGAAAGCGGACATTTTCAGCTAAATAAAATAAAGAGTGCTGTGCGGCAGTTCGTGTAAGCATAAATAAACAAACGAGTTAAAATTCTTGTCGAACTGCGATAAAAGGTAAAACAAAAAATATATACACATATCAAAACATAAAAGATAAAAAAACATTTTCAGCTAGATTCACGTCTTCCCGGATTTGACTATGCCGATATTGAAGTTATCTTATATTGACTAACTAACAATATGACGCGTGCTGTTAACAGCATAAATTGCTTACCCTTCCGAAGAACCTGATGTTATTCTCACTTTTGTTGGAGTGCCTCGATTTTAATGTTGTGGTTTTATTTCAGCATTTTGTAAGTAAGTGAGTAAATTCTTTATCTAAAAATGGTAACCTTATTATTACAAGTCTAATTTTCATTAGGGCTCTCTTAAGGGGGTAGATCTGAGGAAGCCTAAAATTTTCCTCTCGTTTAATTTTCTTAATATTTTCAGTTTCTAAACTACACATGTTCATGTCGACTTTCAGCAATTTTCAACAATTTTTACCGTCCCGTTTTATGTCTAGTGGTCATCAAAGATACCCTGTTTCCTCATATTATTTGGTCCGTTCAGGACTTGATTGTGGTATATAAAATTGGCTGTCATTAAATTTGTATTTGATCTAGAATTATTTCAAATGAAAAATTCTGTAGTCTAGACATGTGTGAAAGTAAGCATGAATAATGATAGTAAATTTAAATAGTTTGAACTGAAATACACGGGTGTTCTGAATAGTATAGGCTGAAATTTTTACTCTATTTTGATCACTATTAAACACTTCTTGTAAAAATTTCTGTCGTTTAATTTTCATCAAAAACTGAGAATAGAAAGAAAACTTGTATATGTAAGATATATTAAAATTTTAGAAAATTCTACCGTCCTATTTTTTCTTAATTTAGAATAAAGTGGGTAAAAAACAATAAAATTGCTGAATCTTTGCTATAAATTACCTCCCTTGGAAGAAATCTTACTTTTACAAATTTTCATTATCCTTGAACATCATTGCAAAAATGGAGGGTAAAATGCACTCATTATAAATAACTGGATGTTCGGTATTTGTTTTCATAACAAAATTAATATTTATTTGCTGTGTGGAATTTTTTTTTAACAATTCTAAAATTTGGATATTACCTATTGTAATGATTCTATTTGTTTGCATAAGTACTAAAAAAGTGAAAAACAGAGTTATCTCCTCCTACCCCAGGTCTACCCCCTTAAATCAGCATATAAAGTAGCTAATTAATATATCAAATATATTAACAATACACAATAATGATATAAATACAATTTTATAAAGTTAAAACATCATGTTTAGCATTTGCTAAAAAGTAATCAAAACAATGTTATTTGAATACCTCTAAAGAATTTGAACATTTGATATTGTCGCCCTCTAACGGCAGTGTTTCCTTTGTTCTCGTTTTGGCCATGTCTTTCGAATTCGACTTTTGCAATTGCCAATCCTTTGTTCCTTCGATAATCTACCGCATTTGTTACACAAGCACCAATGTTTGGTGTTTGCAGTAATAGCATTTCATTATTTGAATAACCGAAGACGTCCATCTTGATCTCAAAGGTCAAACTATTTGCCTACAAGCTGAACTACACTTTACAGGCGAACTGCAATTTACCGTAAAAACCTACGATAAACGTCCTGGGATACTAATAAATATTCGAATTATGAATTTTACCTCGCGTGATATAGAAAATTACTGACTTTATCAAAATTTTATTAACCACTTAAAGTACTGAAGCTTCATTCCGTGTATGGCACTTGGTAGATGTCTTTGGCACTAGATTTGGCTTCCAATTTTGATATTTTTGGAAATGAGTACTTCTTTCTGGACAACTTTTGGATTATGGCTTTCTATATTATTTATTTTAATGCTGCTGATGAAAGGGCACGGCACATATTGTCGCCTCTACACATATTGTCACCGGCAACAATATGTGCAAACGTATCGGCACATATTGTCGCCCTTGACATATTGTCGCCGGCGACAATATGTGTAGTACATTTTCGGCACACCTTTGATAATCCCCATTTTTTAGATTATGTAGACATTTTTTACCTACAACAACTAAAATTAAATGAAGCTAACAATGATTCTAAATACTGTCCTTTTCTGGATCTAACTATCATTATTGACTCCGGTAAAATAAAAGCAAAAATATATGATAAATGCGATCGATTTTTTTATTTCACTATCACTAATTTCCCTTTTCTTGATGGCGACATCCCTCTAGCTCCATATATATTTCTCAACTAGTACGATTTGCACGACTTTGTTGTACTATTGACGATTTTAATGACCGTAACCTTACTATCACAGCCAAACTTTTACAACAGGGTTACAGATTTCATAAGTTGTTGAATACATTTAAGAAGTTTAATAATAGATATGAATATTTGATATCTAAATATGGCTTTACTCGTAAACAGCTTATTACAAAGGGAACTTCTAATCCTATTTTTACGGAAATGTTGTTAAAATATGCCAGAAATTGATTAAAAGTCCAGAAAAGCTTGGACGTAACTTACAAGCTTACTCGTGGATCGCTATGGGATATCTGTTTCCCAGATGTTTTTCTTCTATTGGATTTCACTTTACTACCGGATTTGACATGATCAACACAGCGGGTGTCTTATAACAAGCAGGAGATGTTTACTCTACCGGTACACCCGATCTCACCCATGGTTTTTATTGGGTCCGTGTTGTTCATCTGTATGTGTGTCTTCATTTTTTCCTTTTTTGTCCCGCACTTAAGTGGTGTCCTTGTTTCTTAGTGTGTCAGATGTTGCCATTGTCCATGGATTGTTCGTTCTTTTGATTGACGGTTCGGTTCTCACTTACTTTACATTCTTTACGTAATAGGGGATAACGACAAGATATTCTGCTTGCATCCATTCAATTTTGCACACACACTGGCCTCTCACTGATACTGCCGACGTCAACTGAAATTTATGATGATTCTTAACCAAACCCTTTGGGAAGTTTTGAGTTTGATTTTTCTTCCATAGTGTTACAGTGTTCTATCAGCAGACAAGGCTTCTTGAGCTAGCCAGCAGATTAGCGACGAACACCGCTTGACCCATTTTTCAAAATTACGTATTGTTTTTATTCTTTCCTTTCAAGATGGTGGTCATGGAGATAATAGTCTACCTGATTTGGGTTTTATTCGTGCGTTAATTATACCATAGGGAAACGGGACAGATAAAGGGAAGGTTTGGGTGCCCAATTACAAGTTTAACCCTACCGCTGGCTTTTGCTAGTGCCGGTACCAAAACCGGCTGTCCCGAGTTCCTATCGTTGTCTACGTCTGTCTTTTGTCTTATTTGTGTTCTCCATGTGTAGTTCCTTGGCAAATTGTGGCATGCAGTTATAATTTTCAGCCATTGTAGGTGTTTCCTGTTATCAATTTTTTACACTTGCATTAGAAGATAATTTACAACAATGTTGAAGTAGCAAGTGTATTTCACAGATTCTGAGTCTTTGAAAATAAAAAAGCTTGTGTTGCCATGAAAATTGGGATTGAAAGAGAAATTTTAAAATCTTAGTTTTTGAAGCAAACTTTTAAACCTTTTGTATGTCTGGACATTAAGAATCTCATGTGCGTAAAAAAACAAATTATATTGAATGGTACCAAATGAAGTCACTTAAGATTTTTGAAATTTTCTTTCATACATAACCATAGATCCTCATGGCGTATGCTAAAGACCCCCATTTCCAACCAACTCGGATGAACGTGCCATACGTCTTATAAAGGTTATTTAAAGGTATTTTTCTCGCAATATCTGTAAGTTTCGCGAATAAAGAACATTATAGAAAATGGTGGAACTGTAAGGCAATGTGGGGACTCTCAGAAAAAAGTTAACTCTGTCCTATGTCGAATCACCTTTACTCCTTTTTCAGTTTTTTCACTCTTACCTACATCTGTATGTCGTTTCTCTACCAATGTCATCGTTTTTATTTAGTTTTATGTTTGTTCAGAGCAGAGACATAAATAATTATATGTCTGTTCTGAGCTTTCTTTCAAATTCCATAGCATCGTTGTCTCTCTTTATCTTTGTATACATGTTTAATTGATCTTATTGCTCATGTCATGAAACTGTTGTTCCACAGTTTTAATTCTTAATATTAAGCTCTAGTCTCATTCACGCCAAATCCAGATTTGCCCAATAATCCTCTCTGGTGCTATTCTATCCGTAAATGAAACTTCATCTTGATGTCTTTTTATGGTATTGTTATTCTGAGAAAGCTTTTCTAGAGAACTGTTGTATGGGTCTTATAATAAACCAAACAACGGCAGTAGAATACCGAAGGAACAAAGGGGTGATATTCACAAAAATCGAAGTCCAAAGACTTAACTTATGACCACTTAACAAGTGTTGTTAATATGGTGACGTAAATGTATTCAAAATTGCTGGCAGCTGAAACTTTATTTAGCCTTGAACAGTATTGAAAATTGATACAAAGATCCTTTTGAGAACCGATGAATGGATTTATTCAGATTTTGCATGAATGTCCCTTTAGATGTGATGACCGTGTTTTGTTAGATTTTGTGCCGAAACTTAATTATAATTAAATAAGCGCTAGTGCATATGACGTCCATAGGGGGTATTTTAACTTCCTACAGAATGTAGACAACAGTTAACCCCAAATGTCTACAGAAATCTACTAGACACCCGCCCTTTTTGATGGCTCGATCCGTCGGTGGCGATGCACTTAATTAACATTAGATTCTACGGGAAATGCGTACAACGACCTTAAGAGATTTAACTGAAAACAAACTACACCAAGGGCAACAGAAGCACCATACATCAATGTAACAGAAAATTTGAGCTATGGAAAACATAAGGTTAAAGATAAACATCAGTCACTGATTATTTACTTCTTTTTAGCAAATTTAAGGATCTAAGGGAACATCTATTTAATTTTTATGTGCTTGGCTTTGAAGGGAGTATGAATAAAGTCAAGACAAAATTGGGGGCTAAAAATATCCCGATGCCAATATTTCATATAAAATAAGGGAGCAGTTTTGGAAAAAAATGTGGTCTCGGAGGCGCGCTTAAGAAATGAAACGATCCATATTTCATCGAGAAAAAAATAGTCCGGACCTAAGACTTCTTCCAAGTGCCCCTCTTAAATATTAAAATTCTTGTTTCTGGTCATTTAGGTCTATATATGCAGTTGTGATTTACTTCTTTCACAGGTTTCACATTTTACATAAGACAGGTTTCCAAATAAGGTATACAACTTACATTTGTAGGAATACTCTGAATGTTAACAAAGCAAATTAGATGTCCATCATTGAAATAGTGAATTGACAAGTATCTCATCAGTGCATCCAAACTCAAATACTAGCAAAAACTAAGAAAATTGGTTGTGTTCAACGCTATAGATTATAAAATAAATGTTCTTTAAGAATTTCTGGAAATCTACCAATCTACCAAAATTGCTAACCTATTTCAATAATCTTTTGTGTTCACAATTATTTCTTGTACGAGCAAAAAAATCATTTTTAAAAGATTATAAGACTTCGATACTTTCAGGAAATTTCTCGCACATCTACAACTTACATGTACAAATCTGCAAGAAAAATGAGAATGAGAGCGGCATTAACGTCATATAAAAAACGTGATTAAGTTTTTGACACTTTCTGGACTTTTACCGCTCATCTACAGACTACAAAAAAATAGATAAAAAAATAACTGAAATTTGTCATTGTGTACTCTTGTTTTTCATCCATTCCGAATGCTTATTGTATGTTTTCTGTTTTTTGTTTGTGTGTTGGGGGTTTTTTTTCGTTTTTTTTGTATTTTCATTGTTTTCATAGTCTAGGCTCGACAGTTAAATACTGACGTCATATGCCGTAGCTTTTAAAAATACAAAAGATCTGTTAAAAACGAAAGTTTCACCATTGTGAAAACGAACCATCGTGCTTGTCGTGAATTGTTGATTGCAGACATTTAAAGTTTTCAGTCTAGAAATTCAAGTCAACTTGTGATGCTGGTTATGGTAACTGCAGAACAGTCAAAATGTATACAGAAGTATACCAGAGTGACAATCTATGCAAAATAAAGGCATATTTTTGGATTTTGTACTGAGAACTGACAGGTCAAAATACCGTGTGTTGTTGAAATTTGATTTACAATCTGCAGAACAGTCTAAATGTATACAGAAGTGCTCTAGCGTCATGATGCATTCAAATGATTGTATATTTATGACAAAGAAAGGAAATGGGGTAAATGTCAAGGAGACAACATCCCATATCCAGGTTAAAACGACCCAAAACAAAGCATCTAGGGGTCACCGTACGGTCTTCAATACAGTGAGGAACCTCACACCAGATAGCAAGCCCTAAATGGCCCTTATTTATATATTTTTTACAGAGAACTAAAAATGAGTTGGGGTAGGTCAGTTTCCTAACTATCACTTTGGTACATCTATAAACAAATAAAGGGATATGGAGTAATTGTACATGGGACAAAATCCCTATAAATACGTGGTAAGATTAAGCAAATGAAACAACGCTTTGATTGTTGTTCTTCATCTCGAAGTCACTATGAGGCCTTCAACAAAGAGCAAACGCTCTTACCTCACAGTAAGTTCAAGACGGCCCCTTGCACCGGTTTAAGCGGAATTCACTTGCTGAATGTCGAATAACGCCACATTCATCCCCTTCATTTCATTATTTTTGATGGATGCGGGGTTGTCAACAAGCATAACATATCGGGCGAAGTACTCTTACAAACACTGTCATCCATAGCCCGACAAAGGGACCAATGAAATAGACAATACAACATTAAATAATTACAGGGCACTCACCTATGTATAGACTGTTCTGCAGGTCGCTAATCATATTTCATCAAGCCATGGTATTTTGATACTTCCAATGGGAAATTAACATACTCCCACTTAACCATGGACAAGGCCTTTATATTCGAATTTAACCAAGAGCGTTAGGATTTGTATTGCACCTCTTGTACTCTTATTCCGATAGCATTTGAGAATTCGGGAAGTGTATGGTTATCGAGTATTATACTGGTTGACGATAAAGAGCATGTTAGAATTCAGAATTTTCGATAATTTATACGGGGTCAAATTTCCGGGGGAGTTCAATTTACATCGTGGGTCAAAATACCATACTAAAAGGATCAATTTTTGATGGATGCGGGGTTGTCAACAAGCATAACATATCGGGCGAAGTACTCTTACAAACACTGTCATCCATTGCCCCGACAAAGGGACCAGTGAAATAGACAATACAACATTAAAACAATCACAGGGCACTCACCTATGTATAGACTGTTCTGCAGGTCGCTAATCATATTTCATCATGCCATGGTATTTTGATACTTCCAATGGGAAATTAACATACTCCCACTTAACCATGGACAAGGCCTTTATACATGTATTCGAATTTAACCAAGAGCGTTAGGATTTGTATTGCACCTCTTGTACTCTTATTCCGATAGCATTTGAGAATTCGGGAAGTGTGTGGTTATCGAGTATTATACTGGTTGACGATAAAGAGCATGTAAGAATTCAGAATTTTCGATAATTTATACGAGGTCAAATTTCCGGGGGAGTTCAATTTACATCGTGGGTCAAAATACCATACTAAAAGGATCAATTAACTGCTCTAAAATTAAACTAGGGGTCAAAATACCAAATGACACCGGCATTTCACACCGCAAGCAGGGATTGTAACAGTAATAAATGTTAACAATCGGGATTGTATCCGTACAAAGTGTTAATTTAAATTATGAACCAGAACATCATGTAATCCGCAACTGATTTAAACTGTTAACAATTACAGTGCTCCTTTTTCATGAAACATGAAGAATTTGTTAGTTTTCAAAAAAGGGGAGATAACTTAATTAAAGTAATTGGGGACCCCAAAATAAAATAAAACATATTTTGGGGGAAATTATAATAAACATATACAGATTAATACATGGGCATTTACATATTGACCTGGTTATCATCTTGGCCTGAGACGAAATCGAGTGACAACATGGGTCGAGGGATGATAATCAGGTCAAAATGGAAATGCACATGTATTAAACTTTTTATTACATACTTCTGACGTTTAAAAATGCCAGGCCAATATGGACCGGTAGTCGTTTATTTGCCCAGGCCAATATGGACCGGAAGTCGTTTATTTTGTCTGAGATGCACGAGGAGCATAAAATAACCTATTATTTTACTGGGGTGTGAAAATATGGACAGTTTACTTCCGGGCATATTGATCATACAAAAACGCTTTTATTTATACTAAGTATGTAATAAGTTTTGTTGAAATGCTTTTGACAAATTAAAAAAAAAAATGGGATCAAGTACCTTATTTTTCAAACAAAATTAGAAAATTTGACCTAGTCCAGGATATTTCAGTGTAGAATTATCTTCCTTTGATTAAACTTTCTGATGGTTTAGAAAATATATAATATTATTCGAACAAACTTTAAACTTATTGTTCTTTTTCATTTAAATTATTATATCAAGGAAATACAAAATCATTCAGACATAATTCTTTTTGAATTATTTAATTTTTGCTTAGATGCACAAAAAAGATTCTCAGTTTTAGACACCCCATCTACCTTAAAATGGCTTAGATCGAAACAAAGGGCTATTTACAGCCATGCTAATATATTAGAAAAACATACAATTGTGGCATATAATAAATTTATTCCCGGGAAGTACACGTACCAGAGACCACCTTACACGATTTTCCACAACATTTGAACATTATTTAAAAATGACCTAATATAAAGGAGCAAACTCCACGTCTAAATAGCCATGATACTTCTTTCACAGAATGATTAATGATGACAATTACCATGGCATACAATTCAGTGCATTTTAATACGAGATCTCTTAATATTATTCTGATAGTAAACATGAAAAGTATAGCGTTATTAAGGGAGGTCCTTTGCAAAGCCCCCCTGAGCCTAGCTGCAAGTTATAAAATTCCCTCCTTAAAACAGTTCCAGTCAGTGAACTGCAGACAGAATGTATGCTTTAAAGATCCGTCCATTCTGTGAAGTGTTTAACAGAGTACGAGTGTTAGAAATTTTGTAATTAGAATTAAAATTTTGACCTTTTGTTTTGAAAAGCACTACTAATGGAACAACTTGAGCAAAAAATTTTGAAAATCCATGTAGGAATTTTTTAGATATAAGACGTCAAAACTTTGGCGGGAAACAGATCTCTCGAGAGTTTTCCATCAATTTGCATAAGATGTGTATAGGCCTTTAAATATATGAAATTATAATTGGAAGTTGATTGAATTTTACAAACAGTCTATTATATGTATTTTAAAGTGACTTATGGCCAAGAAAATGTGAATCATATGGAAAAAAAATTATCACTGTTTGAATGGATAAGACCCGAGGATATAGAATGCTTCTGAAATCTCACGCTCGTACTCCCTTAAAAACCATACATTGTATGTACGTCAACTGAAAAATTTCAGAGTCAACGGTAAATATATTAATTTTGAAAAAAAAAACAAAATATATGTTGCGAAACAGCTCTCAATGACAATAACAAAATAACGAGATACATGAGAATGTGAGCTTTTAAAAGGGATGAATTTAAAATCTAAAATATGACCTAAAGCAAAAAAAAAAAAACATATGGCAAAATAAAGGAGTAGAAACAATAAAAAGGTCGACCGATATATTTCGACAAATATGTCATCTATAAGTGGATCGTGGAGAATGAAGTAGTAGTTAAAGAATAATATATTGTTTACAGGTAAAACAACTTTGACATTGCGTGTACAGTGTTTAAAAATAATGTATATGATACAGGTAAAGAATTTTTTACCTGTATCATATACATTATTTTAAGAGGAATAATATTTTATATGTAGATGCGTCTTGTAAAGTTACAAATCTCCAGATAAAATTAGGTGCCTTTGACCTACATTTCATGCATGGCTGATTTAAGTTAAAGTTTGTGTTACAGTCTGGATCTTAAATACTACAACTTGTAGAAGATTCATTCATTCATCAGTAGATGCATATGCTGTTGGTATGAGACTCTTGATCGAAATAAGGTCTCCACATGTCTTGCATGACTGGCTTAGATTTAAGTAACAAGACAGAAAGCATATTAAACAAATGTAACAAAATAGTTGATGACAATAAATATGTAGAACTCTCAAATTTCATCTTGTTGACAATTGCTGTCAACATGAGCCCTATCTTTCCCTTAAAGTGCTGTGGTTATCTACATTACACTTATGGATTGCTTTTATATATCAGAATATACTTACAAGAAAATTCCTTAGCTACAACGAAATATGAAAATGCGCTATTTTATAAAAGCGTTTCACAAAAGGCAAGGTATCAAGGAGACGTTTAAAAAGTGATTTTATTTCTTGTTTCTTTCTGTTTATAATAAGTTCTTGAAAATCGAATAGATAAATTTCAGGATCAAACGAGATGTATACAGTATTGTTACAACACATAAAATCCGAATTATCTTTCATCCATTCGTTGAATACAATTCTAGGTACAAATGTGATTAGAATATCTAGTTTGTTTTTGACTTTACGTAAACGAAAGAACATTTGGCTGTAATGATGAACGTATCTGCATTCTTCTCCAATCCTTATAGAAGAGTATGTCAGTATTTTTAACTATTTTATTATGCAACGTTTTCTTGAAATTGACTCCATGAGTGCACTGTGGTTGTCTCTATGTTGTGATTGTCTCCTAGGAGTCTTCCTGTCGGGCAACGGACGACAGCGATTGTAAGAACACTGTGACAGTTGATATTATGTTTGTTGGCGATCCCCCATCAATAGGTATCAAAAAACATGGATGTATTTCTTCTCAACATTTAGCAAGAAATTCCGCTCATTCCGATGCTGGGGGCCGTCGTGAGCTTACTCATTGTTGAAGGCCTAATGGTGAATACAAGACGAAGAACAATGATAAAAGCATTGTTCCACAGCTTTTTTTACCATGTATTTGTAGAGACTTTGTCTCGTGTACATTGACTCCATATTCCTCCATTGTTGATCAAATGAATATAAAATCATAATAGTTTTTGTCCATGTACCAGAAAAGGATTGACCGGGTATTATCGGACTTGCTTTGTATTTTTTTTACTTTTGTTTTCCTTTAAGATCTTATTTGATATTTGTTTTCTCTTAGCTTAAAAATACAGTTTTCGGTTTTACAAATGTTGGCATTTATTTGCATTGAAAGAGAAATAACTTGTTAAAATGAACATCTACAGAAGCTTAATTTGCAGTAACTTTGGTAATTGGTTATTAAGAGAAGAGTAGACAAAGTATAAGCGATATTAGGACATTCAATTTGATTTCTTTTTGCCCACGTCTTTGTGATGAGCAGCCAAGAGCATTGAGATAATGATTGAAACTGATTTTATCTTCAACGTGTGTACTTCCGTTTACAGGCAAGAGTGATATGAAAACTCTTACCAATCCACACAACAGGGTCTGAAGTCAACTTGTCTGATGTACATAGACTACAAAGCGTAGGAGGTGTTTCCAGGTATACTGAAAAAGAAAAAAAAACGGACACTTATTCAACGTTATCTTTGAGTGAAATTATCTTGTAACATTCAGGCTTTTTGAAACAATGGCAATAGTTCAGACAGGCATCATAAATAAAAGTAAACAATGTAGAAGATCAAACAGTGACGCTGACAAGAACAAATTAAATGGTGAATCACAAAACAGAATTAAAAAATAAAGCATTCTCTGAGAGTGACTGCTACCGAAGGGTAAGCATCTCACTGTCAGTGAGTAAATACAGGGTAAGATCACAAACAATAATAGTACTTGACTACTGTCGAGTCTCTTCCTTTTGCGTTTCGTGTGTATACAAATCCAAGTTTTCAATGTTTTCTTATTCTGTTTTTAGAAATAATATGCTAAAGATCTTGATGTATGGTGATTTTTTTTTTCGGATACAACAAATGGACAAATGTCCTATTTTCTGAAGATCGCTGTTTTATCACTGACGGTAAGCGTGTTTAAAAAAAATCAGGACACCGTCATATTATATATTTTAATATTTTAATTGTGTAAATTGTGGAAATGGCCAGATGCAGAAAGACAATTTACAATTACCCTGGAACTTCACATCCTTCATAGCGATCAGTGAAGTCGGATGTAATTCTCCGTGTAAAAGTGATCTTATTGTTAAGCCAATACACAATGATCAGAATGACGCGGATAATATACTGAGCAGCAAAAATGGTATGTTTGTTTTACTGTTGAGTATATTTATCCGCGTCATTCTTATCATTGTGTATTGGTTTAATAATAGGATCAGATTTACGCGGAGAATTACATCCGAGTTTAGCTGATCGCTATGAAGGGTGTGCAACTTTGTCATTTAAAATTTCTGTAGGGAAAGTAACATCTACTAAACACGTCCATGACTTAGGAGGGTTCAAGACTAAATCTTGTCAAATAACTTAATACCAAAGTTACTGTGAAATGACAGTTTGTAAACTGAATGCTCGACACTGTATGGTGATCTAATGCTACAGAGGATGTGTGTCATGTAGCTTAGATGTTTGTTAACGATAAACATTGAAAGGATACGGTGTAAAAGCATACGAGACAAAGTCTCAACAATACATGGTATGAAATTATTAATTGAACAACGATGAGTAGATGTATCAGTAATCACATTATTGAAAGTTCAATGTGAAAATTCCTTGAATTAGGGAGTATTAACATTGTCTAAACTAAAATAAAGGGATTGAACAAAACGTTTTTTTTTTTAACTCAAAGCCGTCGTTTAAACTTTGCTTCATTGGAATAAAGAGAATTGTCAGCAAATAACAAAATACCGAAGTAATTGTGAATTTATTTTCTTCATATGCGCGTCCCGCACACTTATGTTTATTCAGGACAAATGAAATATAAACGTTTGGAAGACCATAAACCCAAAAGCTGATAGAGAACAAATAATCAATATGATCTAAATGTAAAGCAAAAAATCAGCTAAGGACAGAGCTTTGCATGAGGGGGATGATCCTTAGTTTTCAACAAAATTTACAAAAATTTAGATATTGCAAGGTTCCAAATAGAATCGGATTTAGGGTCAGCACCGAAATACTGACTACTGGGCTTGTGAATACCCTCAGGGATTAATAGTCCACCAGTATCGACCTGGTGGTAACAAATAACAATATACCGAAGTTACTGGCTATTCTTTTCTGCATATGCGCATATCGACAACTTATGTCTCTTCAGTGAAGAAAAAAATCTAAACACTTGGAAGACCATCGACTCAAACATGTTTAAAAACTGATAGAGAACAAATAACCAATATGATCTGAATTTTAAGCCAAAATCGGCTAAGGACAGAGCTATGCATTAGAGAGATACTCCTTAGTTTTCAACAAAATTTACAAAAGTTTAGATGCAAGGTTCTGTGTACAGCAATTGCCTGTGTATAGTTAGCTCCAATTGGGGTCCTACTGTCATTCGAAAAACAAACACTGCAAATTAGTCCAAAAAAATCCAACATCGTTTTAATGTCATTTTCAGTAAAAGAAACTGATTTTGTCTTTGACTCCGTTCTAAATGTAGAAGCATTCTGAAATAGCGGTGTAATGTAAATATTGTTTCAACGAGTTACAAAACTCAAAAGTCTCAATGCCATTTGATTCAATGCACTATTGAGGAAGGCGTTTCGCATTGAATCTGTTTATGTAAATTCTGATGACGATAAAGTGTCTTGAAAATAAAAGGGGACAAATAGAGCTAGCACAGACATGTGGCTTTTAAAAGTGTAACAGATGGGCTAGATGTATTAGTCCATTCTGGGCGTGTAATGGTCAGTACTTCGCCCCAAGCTTATGTGAGGATACAGTGAGATCACAGGGACACTATATATCTACTTCTACAGTTATATATTGTCTCTGATGGTAATCGTAGAAACTGGGACACTGGCTAAATGTGCAAAATTAATCAAGTTAAACAATTATGTTTATTCCACAAATATTATTTCACAAAAGTGAATAACAAAAACAATTCTGACAAAAAATAGTCAGTTGCAAAAAAATGTCATCAAGAAAAAGTGCTTAAAAAAGTATCACCAAATAACAAAAATATAAATATGGCAGTATGTCAAATAATTCTTCCCAAAAATGGAAGAATAAATTAAATAAATAGGAAAAATATCCCAAAAGCAATAAAAAATACCCTAATAAAAAATCTCCTAACTTCGCGTTGTGGTTATAAATAGAAAGTGATCCCTATGTGTTTTGAGACGGTCCCCACGATGAATAGACTAATGAGCACATACCTTTCTGAAGTGCAAGGTCAACAACTCGGTCAACAACTGGGACGTTCCTGTGTAATATGTAGCCCTGGTCGAACTGATGCATTTCAAGAGGGAGAGTGTGACCTGATGGCAGGTCGGCTCTGTCTGCAACTGAAGTTAAAGCAAAATTCTGTCTCTTTTTTACTCTGGAGAACAATAGAAAGGGAAACCTTGACCGACTGTATCGTTTAAAATACGGGTAAGATACGAGAAATACGAATGAAACTTTAAAACTAGAGAAAGTATTGGCCAAAACTGACCACTAAACAAGAAGATAGTTAAATGGCTATGACATATTAACTTCCGGTTTACACGGTGAACATGTGAGGGAAAAATATCAGAAAAACAGCCTAAATCCCAGTAGTAATTCTTATTTTAGTAAGTGAAACGTGTCAAAGTCATGTAGCCCTACTTTCACATGACATTTGGGTGCAAAATGCATAAAATAACAGAGAACAAAAACCAGTCTCACTACAAAAGTAAGGGTTTCAGATTGGTTGGTATCCATCTACCATACGAGTCACATTAGAAACTGTATTTACACACAAATATGATATTGTCTGAGGCTTTGTATGCAGGGACAATGACGTTGTTGTTTTTGCAGTTGAAAAATTAGTGACTCATCCATTCGGGCAATGACTCGACGTCTTATTGACCGTTTTAGACTACTTGCGACGATGAAGACAGCACTTCCGGTTTGTCAGATTCAAACTTTCTTCACTTTTCTGTTAAGTAACAAAATTACCTACAATGTAAGTTGCGTAAAATTTAACTGTAAATTTTGTTATGCTGTACACATGTTTCAATACGTAACCTCTCATCAGCAATATTGTAATAAAAAATATTGAATTAATTGTCAAAAGAGGTGTTCATTACATATATCATAAATGGCGAAATACAAAGCCAAATCAGTTTAATAAATCATTGAAGTCCTTGTATTATGAGACACATGAACTTCGTATAAATGAGATTTTACGACTACAAAATGGATAATTCACAATTAAATATTTTGTATGTCATCATTTTTAGTTTTAAGTCATTCTTCTTGACCATTTCTATATTGCTTAAATATTACTTTAACCTACCTATTTCTGTTTCAATGATAACAAATGCTTTTTCGTTTATATTTGTGATCTTGGCACACCTGTATCTATTGCTACTGCGTCTGGAAATAAGATAAATTAAATGAATTCTTTACTTCTGAAAAAAATGAATGTATTTATCTACAATTTGACATAAAATGTGAATACCCAAGTTATTGTTAATTTACTCTCTCTCTCTCTCATCACAACGATTCGTCAGACTATCAGGACGACCGATATACTACTGTAATGACAACTGGCATAGTAATATAGTAAAAATCTAAGTTTATCATATGCACGTTACATTCAGGTTTTGAAATTCCTTTGATGTAACAGTTTTTATATAGCTTTCAATAATATTTTCAATAATCAGTTAACACCCTTTACATACAGAGACGCGTATTAGAACAACTTTTCTCTTATTAATTAATATTTTTTTTTCTTCGTTTATAGAATTGATGCACCAATTTGTAATTTGTAATTTGGCTGAAAAATGGCTGATAAATGAAATATTTTTTTCAGCCATTTTTGTTTTCTTTTCACGGCTCCTTGAAGACATTAATGTCGATAATCTTGGCCAATCCCTACCTCCGTCTGCTTGTTTTTTAATCTTTTATATTTTGATATGTGTATATATTTTTTGTTTTACCTTTTATCGCAGTTCGACAAGAATTTTAACTCGTTTGTTTATTCATGCTTACACGAACTGCCGCCCAGCACTTTTTATTTTATTTTAAAGACATATAAATCCATTCGGAATTCCACTGCATCGAAAAGGGTCATGATAATAACCGAGAAATTACGAATGAATATATGCAACCATGACAATGATAAAGATCAATATCGTTACGCAAGAATTTTGAGTATATTTGTTTATACGCTAAATTACAACTTATACACAGTCATGCAGTATAGAAAAGACGCCAGGGAAGGTTTTGTCAGCAAACTAAATACAGCTATGTAGTTACTTCGCGACGGTTGTTTTCACTGCTTAAATAAAGATTGCATGATCATTGACATTGCGACGACAAGTTACTATTGTGGACGTGCATCCATTGCTCATAGCATACGTTCAGGACTGGCATTTATTCATCGAACGTATCCATACAATCCATTTACAGGGAATCCAATCAAAATATGAAGTCTTACCTTGGTGCAGAGCGTTGACAATGCTCACTCCTTTGTCCCAAATTTTGACTCCTGCTTTGGGACTGCATCTTGTTATATACTGACGTATATTTGACCAAAAACTTTCCAACTAAAATGGCATTATGCTTTTCAATAACATAATGCTCAAATGATTGAGAAAATTCGTCAAAACAACAAGCGTCTGCTACCCCGGAAATATACTTCCAGCCATCCAGGATCGTTAACTGCAATAATCAAAGTGCTTGAAGTACTGTGACTGAGAGTTGCGTCAGGATGTAGCATGTTGGAGTCATATATAAGTATGTGAAAATATGAACAAAGTGTCACGACAAGAAAATGATTTTTCAGTGGAACTTGACTTCATTCCATTATAAAAAGACCTATTTTTTAATGATTATATGATAATTTTTTTTTTCAATTTTATTTTATTGATATAAATATTTGAAATTGAATCAATCAATGAAATACCAATAGATATTTTTTTTATTAATGGCAGGAATGTCAGGGCAAGTGCATAATTTAAGTTCTAAAATTTGAGAATTTGAAGCAATGTAGAAATATGTGTTATTCTCTGCATATAGTCAATTAGAAGCTTTATCTATCTGATATAAACTAATAATACCAGTAAATGCAGGGAGAGGTTACTCAGTAGGGAAGAGTGGGGACGGGTATTGTTACACCGTCTAAATCATGGACAAACACAAAGGATCCCACAATTCCAGATGTGCATTTAGGTACAAACTAACAAATAAAATGGGTAACCTTTTTAGGCATCCTACCCCATGTCCAGTGTAGTGTCAAGGAATTAGGTCAGTATTATAAGAGCGGTGATAACAAAAAAAATGCATAAAATAAAATATAAAAAAATGAATAAATAAACCTTACCCCCCCCCCCCCCCAAAAAAAAAACACACACACACACACTTTAATGATATTAAGTTATTATCATTATTTCGTAACAAGCCCTTGTGTGCAGTGCAGAGGAAATTAAAACATTGGGAATCCAACAATGCGAAAGATGTATGAAAGCTGAAAGACATGAAGTAAAGTATCATAGCAGTGTAATTTTTGCCTGGGAATCATATTTGTCATATCATATAAACAAACTCTTTTATGTTGGCGATATCTATCAATAATGCTTAGAGCTTCTTTTCATGTACGCACTTCTAAACACAAATCCAATTTTTTAAATTACATTTCACAATCTTCAAATACTATATTTTTGGATGAATTGTGTCGTACTGTTTCGTCTTCATTGGCGGACAAACCTGTTTACTTGATTTTTACCACAATAACAATAATCATTATTTGATCTTAAACTTTGAACACATGAAGCGTAAGGGAAATTAGCCCTTGTTGCATATGAATTGTCCAATGCAAGCCTAAATTTGACTGCAGTCTGGTCCGTTAATACCGCGGTTTGTCTGTTATACATCGCCGTGGTGAATAGCACACAGGCACTTGTTTCGGAAAAAAAAATACCCCGGAGGGTATTTGTTTCTGAAACTAGTGCCTGTGGAATGGCACCGCGGCTGATAAAGTCTTCAAAAAGGGGTTCCAATGGAGTTCCATAAAAAGGGGTTCCAGTCAATTTTTCTCCAGTTTTTATTGAGTGTGCCTAAATGTTGCATGAAATTTTTAAAGTTTTGCAGAAAAAAATCACGGGTCTATCCCAGAACACCTCCTCTGTGTGATCCGTTATACAACCGAATTGCCCTGAGTGGCCGTCAGCGAACCAACCTCTCTGGCTTTCCTTTGAATGAAACCTTCTAAAATCGTATAAAAAAAACTGACGACCACAAATAGTTTAAGGGAAAATAAGGTTTGTACAATTTTTGCTTTACTTTGTCAGTACTTTTGTCAATACATGTAACTATTCTGTAGGCGAGTCATTACCTATGGCTATGCCAAAGCAAAGGTGCAGCTTTAAAGTGAGGTAAAACTTGAAAGATATACATATTTTTTTAATTAATTGGGTTAAGAACATACTGTCCGTAATGTTGTAAAAACCAATGTCAAACCCTATCATGTTCACTTACTTTGAAAAATCGGTAGGAAATAAAACTATCTCGTCAGTAGTACAATGTAGTTGAAATTTAGGAAACGTTGCTCAGGAGGTTGTTTCTTTTTTATGTGATAAATATTTTCGGGTAGAAATATATCCGGGGGATAGTTAATACTAGGAAACTAAAGTCCATGGACAGACATTCCTGGGAAAATGAATCCGGGAGGGACATATATTTCTAGGAAAATATGTCCTCGGATAACTATTCCTATTAAAATAAATGTGCGAACATGTCTTTCTATGAGATTTATTCCGTCTGGACAAATTTTCCCGACGGACATATTTTACTGCTACAATACTTTAAATGAAAAAGACATTATAAAATGTTTTTACACGACTTATGCCTGTATTTCATATTTTATGTCTCCTTTACTGAAAGATATCCCGAATGAAACAAGTGCCTGTGATTGTACCGTATATTTACACGCTTGACATTAATATCTGTTTCTGTGCTTTATATCTGTCTAGCGTCATTGTTTTGTGGGGGTCTTTTGTGTCTGACGTCATTTTTTTCTGTGTTCTCGTTTTGGCCATGTCTTTGGACTTCGATTTTTGTAAATTTCACTCCTTTGTTCCTTCGGTATTCTACTGCCGTTGTTTGACAACGCATAACACAAGGAGTCACAGCTACATCACATGAAAATGTTCAAGCTGTAATATCCTTTACCGGGTGGATCATTAGTCGTGCTTCAGAAAGGATGGTTCCGGTTGGGTTTAAGGAAAGTGTAGTTCCAGTGAATTTTTTGTTCATTTTTTGCGTTTATTCAGCATGTTTTTTTTTTCATAAAAAGGGGTCCATAAGCCAGATCCTCCCCTCTTGTTCTATCAATGCCATCTTCCTATTGTCCCTGATAAATACTGACAAAGGGAAGGCCTACAGTATACAACAGTTTTTCATCAAGTGAATTCAGCTTCGCTTCCACATAGGTTATAAAATTTACAAAAATTTAGATATTGCAAGGTTCCAAATAGAATCGGATTTCGGATCAGCACCGAAATACTGACTACTGGGCTTGTGAATACCCTCGGGGATTAATAGTCTACCAGTATCGACCTAGTGGTAACAAATAACAATATTCCGAAGTTACTGGGAATTCTTTTCTGCATATGCGCATTTCGACAACTTATGTCTCTTCAGTGAAGAAAAAAATCTAAACACTTGGAAGACCATCGACTCAAAGATGTTTAAAAACTGATAGAGAACAAATAACCAATATGATCTAAATTTTAAGCCAAAATCACAAAATTTACAAAAATTTAAATATTGCAAGGTTCTGTGTACAGCAATTGCCTGTGTATAGTGAGCTCCAATTGGGGTCCTACTGTCATTCGAAAAACAAACACTGCAAATTAGACCCCAAAAAATCCAACATCGTTTTAATGTCATTTTCAGTGAAAGAAACTGATTTTGTCTTTGGCTCCGTTCTAAATGTAGAAGCATTCTGAAATAGCGGTGTAAATGTAAATATTGTTTCAACGAGTTACAAAACTCAAAAGTCCCAATGCCATTTGATTCAATCCACTATTGAGAAAGATATTTTGAATAGGCGTTTCGCAATGCTGTCGGCAAATAAAGCAATGAATCTGTTTATGTAAATTCTGATGACGATTAAGTATCTTGTAAATAAAAGGGGGTGTTTGTTACAATTATCAACTTGCATGTCAGATAGAGCTAGCACAGACATGTGGCTTTTAAAAGTAGGGGTTTCAGATTAATGTATTTACACACAAACATGATATTGTTTGATTCTTTGTATGCAGGGACAATGACGTTGTTTTTTTTGCAGTTGAAAAATTAGTGACTTAATGGACCTCATCCAATCGGGCGATGACTCGACGCCTTATTTGTCGTTTTAGATTACTCGCGACGATGACGACAACACTTTTGGTTTGTCGGATTTAAGCTTTCTTCAATTTTCTGGTAAGTAAAAAATACCTACAATGTAAGTTGCGTAAAATTTAACTGTAAAATTCATAATGCTGTACACATGTTTCAATACGTAACCTCTCATCAGCAATATTGTAATAAAAAATGTGGAATTTCATAGTCCATTATTGTCAAAAGAAGTGCTCATTACATATATTATGAATGGCGAAATAGAAAGCCAAATCCATTAATATATCTTTGAAGTCCTCGTGTTATGAGACACATGAACTTCGTATAAATGAGAATTTACTACTAAAAATTGACATTTTACAATTAGAAATTTTGTATCTCATAATTTTAGTTTTAAGTCAACCTTCTTGACCATTTCCATATCGCTTACATGTAAATATTAGTTAAACCTACCTATTTCTGTTTCAATGATAACAAATGCTTTTTCATTTATATTTGTGATCTTGGCACAGCTGTATCTGTTGTCTGGAAATAAATATTAATGTAATGAATTCTATAATTTTGAAAATTGAATGCATATACATTTGTTGTATCTGCATAATTTGACATAAAATGTGAATACCCAAGTTATTGTAAATCAACTCACATTAAATTCAGGTTTGGATATTCCTTTGATATGATAGTTTTTTTATATAACTTTTAATTTTATTTTCACATTTTGTTTTCAATAATCAGTTAACAGCCCTTACATTCCTCTATATAAAGATCTAATACGCGTCTCTTTATGTGGACGTCTTCTCCACCGACTGAGACAGTGTATGCGTTACATGTAGAAAATTGTCCTTTTTCGGCATTAACCCAAACGTTGTCTTGCCAGTTACAGGGATATGAACAGAATGCATGAACTGAAATAAAATACATGTTGGGGGAAAAGGCTTTGTTATGTGGCACAAGTTACCTTAGCTAGATATGAAAATTCCGAAGCTACTGTAAATTCAGTTTCTGCATATGAGCATTTAGACAATTCATATCTCTTCAGTGCAGATCAAATCAAAATATTTGGAAATACATGTACCGAGATATATGAAAAAAATTGTTAGAGAAAAAATTACGAATGGGTCTGGAAAGTAAAGCGAACATTAGTTGAGGACAGACCTATGCGAGAAGGAGATAAAACTCCTTAGTTTTGAACAAAATTATGTTTTATTTAGATATTGCAAGTTTCGAAATAAAAATCGAGTTTCGGGCCAGCACCGAAGTATTGTATGAAGTTTTACATCTGGTTCTTTATGCCTTTTAATGTTTTACTAATATAAACAGTTGGACAGATTAATAAGGATAGCTACTGCTGTTTTTATATATATATATAGAAGAAATAAAATACTAACAGGAAGAAGTCCGTATAATGTGAATCGAGGCATACTTGAAGAGACACAACATAGAAGTACCATATAAAGCACTGGTATGTTTTTTCTTTTTGGTTCGCTAAAACTTTGGACTTGAAAACTAAGAATGAAGTAGTTTTCTAGGCTGATGTTTTAGAAAACGTATGTCTCGAGAGTAGGCATTATATATATACATATGATTACGTTCTATTTAACCCTGACTGGATACTGTTTTTTAATGTAACAGAAGTTGTTACTATGNTATTCATAAACAGCTGTGTTACCACGCTCGGTCAATCTTTTGATTTTTTTCTCTTCAAAATGATACGACATGATTAGGGGTAGGAGTTAAAATTAACTGAAAACTCAGCATGTTGTATTAATTTAATTGTAAACAATCTGTATTCTGTCAAATAGTCCATGAGGGTACATTGAGTTATTGAAAAAGTCAGTACGCTGTTATATTGTTATTAGAAACACCCCTCCCCGTTCATGTGTGGTCGATAAGAAAATCAAAGTGTACAATACATACAAAAGGAATGGGAAAGTGATGCAAGTCCAAAGATGATATTGGAACAATTTTAGAAGAAAACATCCTATGATAACAATAATACACAAAAGCACATGTAAAATCCAATCAAATACTGATCAAATGGTCCTTCAAAAAATCAGGATGTACTTACATTTGTTGCAATACATTTAAATCGTTTTTCAGTGACGACAAACAAGACAAATATAAAAACTGGACTTGTCGGGATATGATAAAAGCATTAAATTTTCTTCTTGATAATATTTTTGTTCATTTCGGTGATACAGTCTATCGGCAAAAAATAGGTATTCCTATGGGTACCAACTGTGCACCTCTCATATCAGATTTATTTCTGTATTAAACTACAGTTAGAAGCAGGATTGTAACTGGCTTACCATCCTATGCAAGTAGGGATTCCCTTAAAAAATTCCATATGCCGGTGCTTTACAAATGTTGCTACAAAGAACAGGGAAGTGGACTATTGGAAGAGTGAAGTCATTGCATTTGTCATACAGCCTACTTTGTAGTGCACCTCCGTTGTCAATTTGAAGATGAAGGTCAAGGAAAGAGGCCAATGTGGAAGTATCTGTAGTGTCTTTAATTTCGAGCTCTTTTGGATAAATAAGATGGAGACAATTACCGAAGCGAGGATTGTTCAGTGATAAGATATCATCTATATAAGAGAAGCTGAAATCAAAGGACTGGGCCAGTTTTAAAATAAGATTTATGTGTAACACAACTAATTCAGATCCCAGTCAGGCAAATATGTAAAAAGTCCTTATTTGAGACATTATAATAAAGAAAGTGTTAATAGTTTATTAGATTAAAAGGTTGACTGGTCATTATGACATAAATTGAAAAGACATTCAATAGAGATTCTTTTCAGCCTAAATTTATGCCATTTCTTTGAAAATTAATGATTTTATCAAAGTTTAAACCTGAGGTACTTTTCCCTTGAAAACACCGACAGGAAGTACCTATCCCTAGGTTGTGACCTTCCGGGAACCATATTTTTCTTATATTACCCTTAAGATCGGTTAATTTTTTCATATGGGTTTACCGAAAGATGTGTATTTCAGATTAGACATCTGTCATTTTGTGTGAATTTCAGATACAAATTCTACGAGCACAGAAACATCAAGGCTGTCATTCGGTTGATCGTGAGTGATTTTAACGGCGGTTAAGCATTGAGAAGAGATCGTGAGGGATTTGGTGACACCATCTTGAGGGATGTTTATCGAGAGGAATCTTACAAGGTCACATTTCATTTCAAAATATTTATTATTAGGGCATTTATTCCTTTAAATATTTATGTCTGTCAAAATGGTTTAACTTAGTTAATAGAAGTGTATCGAAATAAAAGCTTGAAAGTCTACAGTTTTTGCACATTTACAAAAGGCGTCATAGTCATCAACATTTTCAAGGACTACAAAACGTAAACAAAGGCATATTTTTGCAAGATTATAAAGATTTGGTCCATATTTATTTGTATGTTCATATAGTAATCATAACTACAATATTGTATCTCAAAATATATTTCCAAAATACAAGCAAAACAGATTCTTCCTAAAAAAAAGTGCAATTTCTGATCGTGATAGATTGCGTTACACCTTTTTATGATCGTAAAGGATGATCATGAGGGAGTATAAGCGGCTTGCCAAAATTATAAAAAGTTTGTTGATGTGAATGTATAAATGTATGAGGAATTTTCAAACGCTGTCTGCAAATATATAAAAGTGACAACAAAAGTCCGAATCGATCAAAGGGATGGACCAGTAAGAAAAATCCGTATAAGAGACGACAGAATCAGGGAAACACAATCCAACACAGAACATTTTTGGCAAGCCGTCATATTCCCGACTTGGAACGACCATTTGATGGTTAAACCAGGTTTAATGATGCATCAACCTCCCGCTTATATGGCGACTAACTAAAGCTTCTTTGTGCCCAGATTGTGTTAAATGTCAAAGCCATAATATTGTTAAAACATAAAAATTTTTTTCACACAGGTAAAAATTTTTTGTCGTTCGGTGTACAAGCCTTGTCTCATACAGGTAAAATTTTTTGTCGCTCGATGCACAAATCACACTAAAGTTGTAAAAAGAGAAACCTCAAAGAAGATACCAAAACTTAAACAAAACTGTCTTCAATAAAATTGGAAATTGGAATTGACGACTTTGGAGTTTCCGGAGTAACCTCCCCTGATTAAAAATAAGCGGCTATCGAGGATTCATTCTAACATAGAATATAACGGGAGGGTTGTAGAAAAAATGCTATAACTTCGGTTTGGAGAAAGTCTGTGTCAAATCTTTTGGATATGATGCTGATACGGCCTCAGTGTATAATCCAACATACTTTTCATGACGCTCACCTTTACAGGTAAGCTACAGGTAGATGTTAACTGCACTTGGAATTAATAGGATGTGACGGTGACTTAATAAACATCTGTTGGAAAGCCTAAAAAAGTAGTTAATATTATACAAACTATATGAATATATGAGAATGTCCAGAAAATTAAAATAAATGAAACCAGTAAGGGAATACACAACGAAAAAGGCACTGAAAAGGGCAAATAGACTCTTTCTTTAAAACACAAACAGAAAAAATTTAACTAAAAACATAACATACAAACAAAACAAATTAAAAAAATGAAAAATAAAACATTAAATTAATAAAATTTTGATTTTAAAACTTAAAACAACGTTACAGATATGCCATAAATGAATAGCGAAGGACCAATACACAAAAACGAAAAATGTGAGATAGACATTCAAAATAAAAAAAGTATTTAAAAAGCACTTCAAATAAACAATGTATTCAAAAGGGCAAAATAATCAAATGGTAATAAATATAACCCAATTTCAAGAACATAATCCGATATCTCCATGTGCATATCTCAAACCAATACACATCATAGGTTGACACGATATAAAATGCAGGTTATAAAATGCAGAATCTAGCAAACTACGATAAACTGCCAAGCGGTCACATTTAAAATTGCAATGGTTCGCAATAAATAAAATGTAACTCAATTTTAAACAAGACAACAAAACAATACAACAAAAGAGGATTTTTATTCTTAAGATGTTAAAAAAATTATAAAATCGTGACACTCTTCAGAAATATGTAATTTTTTTTCCTGGATTTTGACCGGCTTTGCATTCTTGTGTATTGTTTTCACGCAGAAGACACGAAATTTTCAAATCGTTTGTTAAAAACTATAAAAGTATATGTTTTTAAATTTTGAATGGTTGTCTGTCGAATACCTTGTGTGCATCGATGTTCTTTGTGTACATTTATGTACCTTTTATTATGCAGCTAACTTTTTGTGTGTATTGCTTTGGGATACATTTTATTTGATTCATTCGGGTTATGTTTACTACACCGGTTTTATAATCTTTTTCATTCTTTTCATGATTCTAATTTTTGCTTTTTTATTCACTGCATTTTTTATGTTTTTAAGTAACAGGTCCAATCGTCATTTTCACTCAATCTCACTATTCTTATTGTCTTTTTGTTGTGTATTCCCTTACTGGTTTATTTTTTTTTTTTCTTCACTTTTTAAGACATTCTAATGTATTAATAGTTTGTATAATATTGACCTTGACTATTTATCAACTATTGTTGTGGCTCTCGTACAGATGTTGATTAAGTCACCGTCACATCCTGTTATCTACAAATGCAATTAACATTTACCTGTAATAGCTTACCTGTAAAGGTGAGTGTCGTGAAAAGTATGTTGAATTGTACTCTGTGGTTTTTTCAACATCATACCTAAGTGATTTGACCCAGACTTTCTCCAAACCGAAGTTATAGCATTTTTTATGCAACCCTCCCGTTATATTATATGTTAAAAGTTACTCTCGATAGCCGCTTATTTTTAATCAGGGGACGTAACTCCGGAAACTTGAAATGGGTCAATTGAATATAATAATGACGTTCGAACAAGCATCTTATATTGGAATAAAAAGCGTAACAGGCACCAGAAACTAAAACGGCTGTTTCAAATTATGGAAAATGTTTTGGAACGTTAAAACAAATAAAAATAATTACACCACAAATATATATAATAAGTTAGGTCCTTATATATATGGCAAACTAAAAGTAACAAAAAAGGCAAGCAAAAAGAACTAAATTGAAAAGGAAATAAAACCAAAAACACGAACGAACGAAATCTAAAAACGGCAAGTATGAGGTGATGCCCTGGGATAGTTAGAACCCTTTGACAAATTCATATGTCATCATGGTAACTTACATATACGGTTTTATCTGCTTATTCATTATTGCCGACTGCAATACAAAGTGTGACTTCATTTATTCACTGGGTAGATGCATCTGTCAATCGCCAAAATACCTCCTATTGAACATCTATATATCCTCTGACACTGCTTCGGCGGACGAGGAATTAATTCGATATGGCCATCCAGGGCCATTAATAAGTATCTATGATCACAATGTCGATGCATTTATCATGATGGATGGTTACGTTCTTTTCCCCGAGATTTTCGCGCTCCCAGTAGGCAATACTCTGCGTCGATGGACATTTTAGCGAAATGGGTGGACATTTTAGCGAAAAAACATGGACGTTTTAGCGACAACAATGTGTACATTTAAGCGAAACTTTAAAAGGACATTTTAGCGAAATTGGAAAAAATAGAGGGACATTTAGCGACAGATATATTGTCAATGCCTCCTTCATTCTCCGTTCTCCGTGCTTTGCATGTTGCTCCCTGCTTGGGAGGTGGAAGAAAGATTTTGATCCGGATAATTTTTGATAAGTTTTGAATGGTGACCATTTTAAAATGAATCACTAGTTCAACAGATTAATAAAATTTAAAAAAATACAATAAATCGAAAGCCCAATATCAGCACAACAAATGTTAGAAAGTAAGGCGCTATATCTCGGTTTTTCTTTAATACTTGAAAACAAGACCTCTAAAAATGATACCTTGGGCTTTCTTCAGTAGGGTACTTTTGAAAGAAGCTCGTTATGAATTCCAATAGCTACGTTTAGAGAAACATGCATTTAAACGTCTACGAAACTCTTTCCAGCCTCAGTATGATACATTTTTTTGTAAATAAAGTTCACATTTTTCTACATAATTAAGATTGCATATCTATTGCTTTATTATATTAATTACGATTCGCTAAATTGTCCATCAATATTTTACAGGTAGCCTAATTTTAATTCGCTAAAATGTACACATTTCTCTCGCTAAAATATCCTTCATGATCAAAATCAATTTCGCTAAAATGTCCTTCGCCCATACTCTGCGTTGTCTCGACTATAAGATCAGAAATTTACCATAATTAAAATTATTGGAAAATGTCAAAGCTCCCTTTGAATAGCTTGTTCCTTAGACGGACGGTTCTTTGGCTTGCGATTTGTGTACTTAAACCAATGTCTCACCATGATGACCTGTTGATAGTACCCATAACTAGGGGATTTCAAAGTCCAGATCTGGCCCGATAACTAGTGGATACTTTGAAAATTCCCCTATTGAAAGACACCGAATATTTGTCCTAAGCTGGGTTTTTGCATTGGTACACTGTTTTTTTTTAATATCACATAAATTCGGTCTTTCAAATGATGCTAATTAAGAGGGAAATCGATGTTTGGTTTGTAACTAAAAAGATCAGTTACTAGTACTTAAAATCAGCTATTTATTTTTTTTTAAATCATCGAAGCAACAAAAATGTACCTTCTTTGATGTAAGTGGGCAACCAAACAGTCAATCCAAGAGATTAGTCCAAAAACATAGCACTACAAAGACAACAATTTTTAAAACGAAAAGAGAAAAATAAAGACACAAATATATGTACAACACGTGTACATTTACAAAAACTAAGGTTGAGACCAGGCCTCGAGGTCATGAAATTTAGACTGCTAGCCTTCCTTTCCAAGTCAATAGCTTCAAATTTATATATGCCGTTCTAAGATTATGCATGATCTCCAAATCAAAAAAAAATTCTATTTTGCAAAAAATTGAAAATTGGACATTAAGCATAAGACGGATAATGATACCGAAGCCAGGTGCACCGGTAGAGTAAGGATCTCCTGTTTCTTATAAAACACACGCCGTGTTGAACATGTTACGCCCGGTAGAAGTCAAATTCGGTAAAAGTAGACGTTACAAATCAAAGGGGAAGGTCTGTGTACATCTGTAACACGGATATACCAAAGTGGTTAATAAGTTCATGATATCGAGTATAAAATTGAAATAGGAATTTTGTCTTTATATTTCAAATTATTTATAAATTATAAAGTAGAGTGACAGAAGAGTATGGATTAAATACACATTAGAAATATTTCCAGTCTAGGCAAAGAACAGAACACAATTGAATAAACAGTAAAATTACAATAAATTGCAATTCTGTACATTGCCTTTTTTAATTCTTCTTTCTATTGATGTGCATGATTTCTCTCTAACATTTTTACACAATGTCTCATCATATGCAGAAATGTAGTTTATCAAGCATTACCTACCATACCCTTAGAGTTCAACTAAAAATGGGGGTAACACAGGGTTATTTTTGTGCACACGTGTTTTTGTTTATTATTTTCATGGCCATTTCTAGAAACTAGTGTCTTCTTCCTATTTTAATATCAAATGTTATTTCATTTTACACTAAACTGCTTCATGCTCGCATTTCTATCAGTGTTCAAGCATAATAAAAAAATAAGATATTTAGATTTAAATGTTGATCTTATGTTCTATCAAATGAAGGTCGGTGTGCCTTAAAAAATAAAATCGAGATCTAAAATAAGAAATGAAGGGACATGGAGTAAATGCATATGAGACAAACGTTAATATAAAGCAATGGAACAAAGCTTTAATTGTTGTTCTTCATCTTGAAATAACCATAAGCCCTTCAACATTGAGCTTTGCTCATACCTCATAATAAGTTCAAGACGGCCCATAGCACCGCTTGATTGGAATTCACTGCTAATTGTCGAGCAACACTACAGCCATACTTATCATTCATGAATGCGGTGTTGTCAACAAACATAAAATTAACTAGCAAAGTGTACAATCGCTGTCATCCGTTGCCCGACAAAAGAATAACAGAAGACAATCGCAACACTTAAACAAACACAGGACACTCATCGAGTCAAAAGTAAGAAAAATTGGCATAATAGAATTATGAGATGTGGGCACAACAAACAGGTGGTCAGAATAATAGTTTGATATTAAAAAGATAATAAAAATGTCAAAATCTAAGATGTGTTGGTGCTTCCATACGAGAAATTCTCTCAAGCACAATTACACCATAACTGAAATGTATATAGAACATACATGAATCACGCTCGTAAAACAAATTTTAATGAAATGCTGATGCACATTTTTTTCTCAGTTAAAAGTGTGTGTTTTGCGGGTCCCTTTAAGAGCTTTTCCAGTATTCTAGGTCAATCGAATTTCATTTGAAATGGAAACATTAAGTTTCAATTTTTTGGGGGACCATCGACGAAAACGACATGAATTAAGGAATCCGACAATTTGATTCAATAGTAAATATACATATATAATGCAATAATAAACAGTACTGCATTTTTGAAAATATTTAGATTAGCATCTTACCATTGTTTAATGTGTTTTTTTATATCATCGTAATATTGCTGAATATAGTAAGCGAGAACCGAACCGTCAGTCTTAAACGAACAATCCAAGGACAATGGCAACATTGGAAAAATAAAGAAACAAAGACATAACATAAGCACGGCACAGTAAAAAAAATTAAGACACGCACATATTCAAAAATGAATAGAAGAGATAAAAACATATTTCTCTTCTTACAAGCATGGTTAAGCTTAATCCCTCACGATCATAAATTACGTCACCTAATCCCTCACGATCATTTCTGGATGAAAATACACTAAATCATATTTTGTATATTTATCGTTTACCTAGTACAAAAAGCAAATCCATCATTAGTAAGCATTATAGAAAGAATATATGTTGACGCAGAAATTTTGAACATTTTCCAAAAAAGCAAAAAATGTGCTGCGAATCTTAAAAAAACCAGTAGGGTACAACATCGCCTTTTGTAATTCTGAGCAGCATGTTGTATCTTTTAAATATTTTTTGTCCTACAATGAACTGCAAACAAGCTTCGCGCTGGGATGTTCCTTGCGAAACTTTCAACAAATTGTTTGTAAGCAAAAATGTAACGTTTACTTCCATAGGCTTGTCGATAACAAGGCGGGGCTTGTACTGAAGTGAGAAACCATAATTTAGAACGTGGACGTGATTTCTTTTGTAGCTTGTTCATTGTTGTTGTAGATAAAATTTTTAACTGTCAAAGTTTTTACCGAAGTTTTTATAAAAAGTTTTATTCTTAAGTCCCATTAAATTGTTTGACGTACATTACTATCAAAATAAAATATTTTTTCCGATAAATATAACGGCTTTCTGACGTATGTGTGAAACATGACGAAAAGTAACCGGCATAACTAGCAAATCTCTGTTACGTAGGCAAGGTACATGTACATGTATTCATATTCTTGTAGAAAACGACAAAAGTGATAAATCTCTAGAGGTTGAAGAGGCATTTTTTTCATATCCTTAAATATTTCTCCAGAATACGAATAAATTATACATTTTTTACGTCACACAACATCGACTGATGGTATAACATTTTTTTGGAGAGACCTCCAAGGACTATAGTAAGCTTGTTCCATTTAACTCGGTAATTTTAATGAGGTTGAAGGGCTTGTAAGTTGAACTTTTTTGGATCGTGGCGGAAATCTTGGACTTTACCAGTTATTTTTAGGTTGAAAAAAACATGTTTAGAGAGTTTTGTGGTTGGCCATTATATTATTATTTTTTAGAGGAGGGGGTGGTCTACTGACAATTGAAAGGTTTGTTCTATAAAACGGGGATCAACTCCTATAATTATCTCTGCTTGTGTCAATTTCGATAATTATGTTCTTTTGTTTCATTCCAATTGTCGCACTAGTCCGGCCGGATGGGTGGGGTTACTTTGAATATTTTTGGGTAGGGATATTCAAAATTGATCTCGAAAACATGCCCCGAATTTATATCCTCCCGTACGTAAAACATACCCCAAATTTATCATAACATTAAATTCAGAACCCGAATATCTTAAAATACCATTGTTTTAACATGAACATTATAAAAAAAAAGATCAAAGAAACAAAGCATGAAGTACGTTTATCATTGTACATTAAAAAAAATTCTGCTGTCTCTAAATAATTGCTTTTTTAATTTATTTATTTTTATTAATTAATTTATTTATTTATTTATTCATTTATTTTTGGTACCAACATTATATAATTTTTTTCTTAATGCAAAATATACAAGTGGTTTAAAAACACACCGAAATTTTTATATTTCATGCAAAAAAGATATACCCGAATTTTTGGCACATCCCCGTATATCAAAATAATGAAAGTTACCCCACTCGGGAGTATATAGTTGTTCAAATCTCAAATGAACTATACCAAAAGTTTTTGCACATCCCAGTATACCATAATAATGGAAGTTACCTCCCCCGGGAGTATAGTTGTTGAACTTAGTAGACAAGTGAACTTTGTTTTCACGTTTCACAACGTTTAACTTATTTTAATATCCGTCCTACTAATATATACAAACGCGCAGGAGTCTGACCCCTCTGAAAAGATCCACGAATTTCCATGACACTTTATTCAGAAATACGCGAACAAATCTTACCTCCGTAGTTTTCAATTCGAATACGTAGACAGTTTTGGTCGACCTGAATATGCAAGATGCCACGACTAAGCAAAACAAGTTATTGTGTGATTTTTTTTATTATTATAGTTGAGGGGGGGAGAAGAGTGGAATATGCCTATCCACCAACATATTCCCCAGATCAGAATCTCGCTGAAAACTGCTTCCTTAAAATTTTATACTTTTTTGATATCCTGGAATTGCAATCTTATTAAAATACAATTCTTTGGCGTACGCTTAGGATGCTAATGAAAGCTAAGTCTCAAAACAAACTACAAGATCTAGTTGGAATTTACAGTCATGCAGAATATTTAAATATTTGAGCTATACCATATCCAATATTCACCGGCAGACCCAACCTTCGAGAAAGTCGGTCTCAATAAAGTTCCGGAAAAAGGGGGAGTTCTAGTCGATTTTTAAAAAATATTTGCCTAAATTTCGCACGAAATTGAGGGGGTCCAAAAAGGGGGAGGTTCAAAACCCTAGAACACCCGTCTCTTACTCAGCTAATGATATTCATCTTTTTCTGAGTAAATATTTTATTTAAAAAACTTTTCCAACCGCATATTTTATCAACAAAATTCAAGCACCTGAATCGCACCAAGGTAGGATTTTTTTCAATATTACATATGAGACTCTAATTCAATTGGCAGTTCCAGAATAAAAAGTGGTTGTTGCAATTGAGTTCAAGAAGAAGAAATTTTGCCAAATTTCTGCAAGAAATGAATAAAAAGGGGATTTACCCTCAAAACCATGAATCAGCCAATATATATCAGTTGATTCTCTTTCTAGCAAATGTTTTACCACTATTCTTCCATTTGTATAGTAGCAGTGTATGGTAGTATTTCACGTGCTATCGTTTTACTATTGGTAGTAAAACGTAAATTCCATTTCCATATTTGGTCATTGCTATGGTCAGAAAACACGATTGGTTGTATACATATTTTGCTACCAATGAAAATGATTGTAACAACTTCGAAAGAGTTTTATTGAGCACGTGAATAATTTGTTGACGTGTTTGTGCCCAACGTGTCAACGCTAAACTTGAACGCAGTTCATTGTAAGCGATAGTCTGATAATAATCATTTTGACAGACACATATCTTTTTCCCAGTAAGTACTCTCCTTTTTCAAAATATAAAGTTTTTTTCAAAATAATTGTCAATTTAATCCCTCACGATGGTGTCACCAAATCCCTCACGATCCGGTCTCAAGACTTAACCGCCGTTACTAATCCCTCACGATCATTTTTATCGGCGTAACCGAATGACAGATTTGAACATGTGCAATTTAACATGGGAGGCAATGGGAGACGGAATTAGTGACGTTACACCTTTCCAAAACTAACCCCAAAAAATTTCTAATAATATTCATTTGACTGAAAAACCTTCTAGTTTGATCCATTTTGTTAAAATATAATAGATTTTTTGACAAAATCGTTTGTGAAACCATATTTACAATAAACTGCAAGCGAGCTTAGCGCTGGGATGTTCCTTGAGAAACTTTCAACAAATTGTTTGTAAGTAAAAATGTAACGTTTACTTTCATTGGCTTGTCGATAACAATAAGGCGGGGCTTGCACAGAAGTGAGAAACCATAATTAGAACAAGCACGTGATTTCTTTTGTATTTGGTTGTAGATAGAATATTAAATTGTCCAAGTTTTTACCGAAGTTTTTATAAAAAGTTTTATTCTTAAGAATTGTTAAATAGTTTGACTTACGTTACGATCAAAATAAAATATTTTTCCAATAAATGCGTATTCTGTATAAGTATAAAAGTGTGTGAAACATGACGAAAAGTAACCGACATAACTAGAAAATCTCTGTTACATAGGCTAGCAAATCTCTGTTACATAGGCTAGCAAATCTCTGTTACATAGGCTAGCAAATCTCTGTTACATAGGCTAGCAAATCTCTGTTAAAAACGCAAAGTATTCATATTTTAATGAAATATTCTTGTCGAAAACGACAAAACTGATAAATCTCTAGAGGTTGAAGAGGCAATTTTTTCATATCCTAATATTCCTGCAGAATACGAATAAATTATACATTTTTTACATCATACAACATCGACCGATGATATTCCATTTATTTTTGGATAGACCACCAAGGACTATGGAAAGTTTGTTCCATTTAACTCGGTTATTTTAACGAGATTGAAGGGCTCGTAGTTTGAACTTTGTTGGATCGTGGCGGAAATCTTGGATTTCACCAGTTATTTTTAGGTTGAAAAAACGTTTAAAGAGTTTTGTGGTTGGCCATTAGATTATTATTTTGTAGAGGGGTGGCTGGTTCTGCTGACAGTTGAAAGGTTTGTTCTATACAACGGGGATCAACTCCTATAACTATCTCTGCTTGTGTCAATTTTGATACTTATGTTGTTTTTTGTCATTCCAATTGTCGCACTAGTATAGTCCCAGGACTTGGAATACTATTGGGTAGGGATGTCCCAAATCGATCTCGAAAACATGCCCCGAATTTATATATTTCCGTACGTAAAACATACCCCAAATTTATATAAAAATTGTTACATTAAATTTAGGACCCGAATATATTAAAATACCATCGTTTTAACATGAAAATTTTTTAAAAAATCAAAGAAACAAATGCATTAACTACGTTTATTTTTGTACATTTAAAGAAAATAATTCTGCTGTCTCATAAATAATTGCTATTTTTTGGCTTTTTTTTCTGTACCAACATTTATATAAATTATTTTTTCCTAATCCAAATTATACAAAGTGGCTTAAAAACATACCGAAATTTATATATTTCATGCAAAAATATACCCGAATTTTTGGCACATCCCTCTCCACCGCGAGTATTTTTGTTGAATTTGCAAGTGAACTATACCCGAATTTTTTTGCAAATCCCCGTTAACCATAATAATGGAAGTTACCCCCCCC